>JAODUO010000002.1:467500-500000 GCA_025642075.2 Ridgeia piscesae
CCCGTAATTTTATCAATCCAATAATCTCCTCTGGCGTTTGAAATAAATTGCGTTTATTCCTATATTTTGGATAGGCATTCGTTGACAAGTTTGCTGTTACGGTTACGTCAAAGTCAAAGTTAACAAACAAATTGTTGAACAGATTTACAATTTTTGTATTACTAGCTGTTACACAATTATATATCTACACAACCACCACCACCACGACCACCACGACCACCACGACCACCACGACCACCACGACCACCACGACCACCACGACCACCCACCACCACGACCACCACGACCACCACGACCACCACGACCACCACGACCACCACGACCACCACGACCACCACGACCACCACGACCACCACGACCACCACGACCACCACGACCACCACGACCACCACGACCACCACGACCACCACGACCACCACGACCACGACCACGACCACGACCACGACCACCACCACCACCACCACCACCACCACCACGACCACCACCACCACCACCACCACCACCACCACCACCACCACCACCACCACCACCACCACCACCACCACCACCACCACCACCACCATCACCACTATGACCACAACCACCACCACCATCACCACTACGACCACGACCACCACCACCACCACGACCACGACCACCACGACCACCACCACCATCACCATCACCATCACCATCACCATCACCATCGCCATCGCCATCGCCATCGCCATCGCCATCGCCATCGCCATCGCCATCGCCACCGCCACCGCCACCGCCACCGCCACCGCCACCGCCACCGGCACCGCCACCGCCACCGCCACCGCCACCGCCGCCACCGCCACCGCCACCGCCACCGCCACCGCCACCGCCACCGCCACCATAACAACAACAACAACAACAACAACAACAACAACAACAACAACAACAACAACAACAACAACAACAACAACAACAACAACAACAACAACAACAACAACAACAACAACAACAACAACAACAATCTCAACCTTAGAATGGCTTTCTTTCAGATCACCGTTCTCCTCCTGACAACGTTGCTGGTGGTATCCTGTGCTGGAGCCCTTCCGTCTATTCACCGATACCGGGCGTGCAAGCAAATCTGCGCGCAAAATTTCATGAAGTGCATCAAAGTGTGTAACACTCCCAAAAGCGCCAGATTATGCAATAGAAAACTGGAAAAGTGCAAAGCGAAATGCGAGAGACGTTTTGGGAAATAAATGTAGATACTCATTACGTCGGACAATATAAAGGTGTTCTCGCTCTACAGTTATTGCGAAATGTACTTCTCTTGTTTTTATTTTGTGAAATCGGTTACGAACGATGACGTACCATTTGGAATTATACGGACACACTGGTATCGAATGTTTTCACAATCTACATATGGCAACACAACAGACGTAGCAGATTAGAATGACGCGATCTTTACTTGTGTCGATGTCAAATATCGACCTGTGAGTGAAAAGAACTGGAGAAAGCCAACACATACTTAACCCAAGGACGTCAATTATAACATTAATACTCTGACTTGTAACATCATCTCCTCCTAGTGTTCGAGGTCCATTAGTCTCGTTCTGTGTTAATTCGCTTACTTGGTTGATTGGCCTCAGATAAACCAATGTGCAATGTATTTGAGTACGTCAACGACGCCTAATTCAGAGATATTTGTATTCTGGCGCAAACAAGAGGGTCTTTCTCCTACGTGAGAGAATTGAGTGGTGAACAAATCACCAGACCGCGACAGTGTAAAGGTGTTTACGTCGACATAAAGATCAAAGGACCATGTGCTTGGCTTGTTATTCCATGGTTGATGTGTGCATGTCATGAAACTAATTATAATAAAAATAAAAAAGCATCTCCTCATTGACATCACCGACGATCACTGTTATAATACAAGGCAATTAAGCAATTAGGCCTGTTTTTTAATCATTGTAAGATTTACGATGTGTTTTAATTGTGTATTTATTTATATTTTATTAATGTATTTTAATACTTTATTTATTTTGTAATTTTATTGAACGTTGCACGTCAATTTCCTTTCAGAGGATACTGACGTTCTAAGCTTCTTGTTCTTGTTGTTATTGTATCGTGTAGTTCTGTATTGTACTAACCATTCAGGTAGATTCATAGCTAAGAATGCGCCATATTTACCTTTTCCGCTCTGGTATTGTCCGGCAAATTAAATTAGCTTCGTTTTTATGGCAAAAGCGGTATTTTATTAGGATGTGTACTTATAAACGTGACATATGCACAACCTAAATAATATCGGCAATACATTGTTTATTTGTCGAAACCCGAACCATTATTTGATAGCGCCGAGTTGTCGGACAAACTCAATGTGAACTAAATACACCTAGGGGAAGGGCGGGTAAAGTGGGCCCTTAAGCTCCGATCGACATTCATTTGACATTTATGTACAACAATGGTACTTTTTTGTTACACTATCTAGCTATATATCTTGACTAAGTACATGCACAGTCTTGTTACTCTGTCTTAATAAATATAATACATCCGACGTATTTTTAAAAGAGGCCCATTTTATTTATTTGCAAAATGTGGAGGCCAAAGTGGGCCCCCTAACAATTCTACGCGATGCCACTTAATTATCGGCGCAAATCTCACACAGTACCGCAAGCTCATATCCGGCATACGCACGGGTGCCCACTGGCCATATTCCCTGCACTATTCCCAACCAGAGCCTTTTCTGTTGTTGGAATATAATTCCGAACAATACAGACAAAGTCTACTAGTGTCACCGTCTTCCTTCTATGTCTTCATTTTACTTGCTGTTGTGTGCCATTTCTTCTTTGAACCGGTTGGTTGTAGGCACGTTACCAGTCTTGTCATGGCCTTGACGTCTTTCTTGTAAGGGCTGCCCGTAATAATCCGGATCTTCCCTCTCTGTGTAGCTTGTTGCACTGTAGCACAATGGGGCCCACTTTGGCCTCTGCCATAGATTATCGGTCGGACGCCATCTTAGGATTAATGCGTTTATTCACGTCAAACGGAAATAGCTCATTAATTTATCTATGGATTATTGCTCCATGGACCCCAATTACAGTCATGTACCCTAACCATTTATGGAAATATGGTGATTGTAAAGCACATCAATTATTTTAAGAAAAGTAAAACAAATACAAATTTGCTGCTCACTGTCTCGAATTCGCACAAAACGAACAACTACGACGTTGAGTTGTGTCCCCTGACGGGTCTGTAAATACTAGTATCGTTACTTTAGCTGCATTCCATACCAGATATGCTGTGACGGTGGGGGTCCACTTTGGCCGAGGGGCCCACTTTACCCGCCCTTCCCCTACAATGTGCGTCTGTTTAACGAAACCACTAATGACAGAAACATGCATGCATGCATTCAATGAAGCATGTAGCTTAATTATCGACGACCCTACAGAAACTCCGGTCTCATAGGCCCGGTCTATGTTTGTTCCAGGGTATTTGGACAGATTTGCACTTTTGACATTTCGACCCACTTTAATCGCCCACCTAGAAAAATTGGATAACTGCGCATGGGGTATGACGCAATCCTGTGCCGGTAACCAAACACCGAGGGGCTACGAATGATGTACGCGATCCAAAGCCCCTCGCTCAGAGAGTTATACGCGCACTGTTTTGGTGTCGCTGGGGCGTACTTTGAACCCGATGTCACCCAGAGAGACCACTGTCATCCGCGCATTTTGCACAGGAGTTCGACCTGCCAGTTGTTGATTTAGGTTCAGTGGCTGATAACGGCAAATTCAAAGGTCGTCGGACATCTTCGACGCAGACAGATTCGTAGGTGTCGAGCGCGATGCTCGATCGTCGGATTGCGAAGTGGAGTGTGTACGATGTAGTTACTACGGAAACATGGATGCGTTGAACACGCTCACGAGGTTTGTTTACGGTTAACAGTGCTCTATATATAGGAAGTGTAGGCTAGGCTTAGTTTTGTTAACGACGCGTTTGTTCCTCGAATTTAAGACATACGTTGAAGGAATGACGCTCAGTTCAGTTGAACGATCGGTTGTTACTAAGCAAAACGTAAACAGTAGGGCCTACACGCCGTTTTGGTTTGACACATTTATAACTGCGCAGTAAGGTTGTGTTTTAGCCCGAAAGTGTGTCACAGACAAATAATGACACACATGCCTTACAATCTATTCTTAACCATCCTTATCTAAGTTAGACATTGAATGGTAGTATAATAAGATTGAAACATAAGTCAATATTCCGGGGACTACAGTAGGGGAGACCGGGGCTAGTATTAATAATAAACCATTGTTGCAGTGCAAATTATTATTAGACCCTAGTGTCATCACTAGTTCTGCAACATAATTGATCGATTTTTTAACAAGCTTTTAAAAACTATTTTATAATAATAAACGGATCGTGTCAGCTTTGGGGCGCACAGCTTATCTAGACCAGTCTACTATTATAAAATAGGGGTCTAGTAGTCAGGGTTCCTACTGTGTTAATGACCTATGGTTGATTGATTACCCCTGCAGGCTGGGCCCCTGTAGCATGCTGCATTATGCAATACAAACACCCTGACCCTAACATAACCGTAATTCTGACACTAACCCTAACGCAAAACCCTATTTTATAACAGTAGACTGGTCTAGATAAGCTGTGCGCCCCACTGCTACAATTAGCACCGTTTCGGGATAAATTGTAACACGTTAGGACACGTCATATGACTCATTACAACACAAATGTGTAATAGGCCGAACAATTAATCATGCATCACCCTTTGGCACGAACAAAGTTTCGATCCGTTCAGAAACCCACACGCAATCTTGAAATGTGTTATTGTTGTTACAACTAGCCCCAGTCTCCCCTACAGGTAACTAATTAATATGTCCTTCAATCTACACTGTAGTGGACCTAACAAAGGGTCGCCTTGGAAAGTGTTTATTTTGGATTACACATGCACTTCGTTGTATGGCCTATATCAATAGTTTGAAACATTTATTTCAAAACACGATCTTTTATTTCACCAAGGCATGTAGGCCTCTAATTAGGACAAAAATGATTTCAGAGAGTAATCATTGGCTGCAATCGTATCCAATGTAACGACATGTCCCTGGCGGACCTCCTAAGTCGAACACCGTCTAGTTATGTAGGAATCGTTCAGCCACGCTACCAGTAATAAACGAATAGTATACATACTCAAATATCCACCACTGTAGAATACAATCCTCGTCATACACCTTACGATTATCGTCTAAATATGATGTGATTCAGGCTCTTTCGAGAATTTCAATGTCGAAGAAATAACAGTTTTCTAAGTTTGAGAGTCCACTGTGTCATCCACCCTGCTCAACGGAACAGTGGTCATAGATCGTTTATTAGAATGTATTCATATATATATATATATATATATATATATATATATATATATATATATATATATATATATAGAGAGGAGAGGAGAGAGAGAGAGAGAGAGAGAGAGAGAGAGAGAGAGAGTGAGAGAGAGAGAGAGAAGAGGAGAGAGAAGAGAGAGAGTGAGAGAGAGAGAGAGAGAGAGAGAGAGAGAGAGAGAGAGAGAGGAGAGAGAGAGAGAGAGAGAGAGAGGAGAGAAGAGAGTGAGAGTGAGAGAGAGAGTGAAGTAAGTGAGAGTGAGAGTGAGAGAGAGAGTGAGAGTGAGAGGAGAGTGAGAGAAGAGTGAGAGAGAAGAGAAGAGAGAGAGAGGAGAGAGAGAGAGAGAGAGAGAGAGAGAGAGAGAGAGAGAGAGAGAGAGAGAGAGAGTTATAAACGAACGCAATGACCTGCTCATAGTGTAAGTGCTAGAATTACGTGTAAATAGTTATGTTTAAAACAAATTTGACAAATATAAATTGAGATTAGCCTCCAAAATGTTGGCTTTAGATGAGAGAGTTTTCTGCTAAGAACGGCAATCCTGTAAAAAAAAAAAAAAAAAAAAAAAAAAAGAAAAAAAAAAAAAAAAAAAAAAAAAAAAAATAATATAAGAAAAAAAAAAAACGACGCAGAGACAGCGACAGAGACAGACAGACAGAAGAAGAAACAAAAGACAACAGAAGACAGACAGACAGACGACAGACAAAAAAAAAAAAAAAAAAAAAAAAAAAAAAAAAAAAAAAAAAAAAAAAAAAAAAAAAAAAAAAAAAAAAAAAAAAAAAAAAAAAAAAAAAAAAAAAAAAAAAAAAAAAAAAAAAAAAAAAAAAAAAAAAAAAAAAAAAAAAAAAAAAAAAGAAAAAAAAAAAAAAAAAAAAAAAGAAGAGAGAGAGAGAGAGAGAGAGAGGAGAGAGAGAGAGAGAGAGAGAGAGAGAGAGAGAGAGAGAGAGAGAGAGAGAGAGAGAGAGAGAAGAGAGAGAGTTATAAACGAACGCAATGACCTGTTCGTAGTGTAAGTGCTAGAAGTACGTGTAAATAGTTATGTTTAAAACAAATCTGACAAATATAAATTGAGGATAGCCTACAAAAACGTTGGCTTCTAGATGAGCCAGACTATTTCTGCTATGAACGGCAATCCTGTTAAATTCATTCGGCGCGCACTGTAAAAATATGTGTTTATTTGTTAACATATCCGTCGTGAAAATGTGTTTTAGGACATAAGTTTATTATTGACGTTTTGATTTAAACATGTTGAGCGTACTCCATGTTATCATATACAATTAACAATAAGCTATAAGGAATATGCAATATAATTGCTGTAATAGCTTTTGTAACTTAGCGTGTCGGATGGGTATTTGCATTAATTGAGACTTTGTTGTTGGAATTTGATACCATTTAGGCAGTTGGCGTTGCTGCTCTATCTATATTTGAACCTATTTAAAATTACAGTGGCACTCTCATTTATATCTTTATTAAACAGCAACGTGGTTCAAACGTTTTGTTGTGTAATACAAATACAATTATATGTCGTATGCAGATTGCATAGAAAGATATACTGACAAAATAATTATTAGAATGCTTAACTAATTGTCAAGCATTTAAACTAAAACACGGTGTTTATTTTTATACACTAAGCGAGTTTTTAAAATTGAATTTAACATAATATCGAGGGGAGATTAATTGTTTACGTTGAAACTGTCACTCTAGATAATTGTAACGAATATATTGGGGGGGGGGCAGAGAATGTATGAACGGGGTGAATCGAACATTTCTTTGAAGTCGACTTCTTTCTGCAAACAGGACACAACTGCTGCTGGGGAGCCCACTGCCATCGCTCCACCTGAAGGAGATACGACTGTCGCCTGTGATACCACACGACGGCCGCACTACACCGACTAGTCCCGCTCGTGCGGACACGTCGCCATGTTCACGACATCCTGCCAGCATTCCGCAGTGGCACAGCCTCGTCTCGCGAGACAAGGAGCCCGGTGCTTACACCTACAGCCAGGACACGAGCTGGGAGGCCTATCCAGCCCGACGCTCCTTCGTCCGATTCCGCAAGCGATCGTCGGCAAAGCGGCGGAGGTCTTTCGAAAGGCGCGCTTCGTCGAATCGCCGACCTCCGTCGCAGCTCGTGCAGAACGTTCTGTGCTGTCAGTACAATGTCTGCTGCCGGCGCCGGCTGGAGCTCATCCCGGACCGACTCGCCGCCGTCTTCTACTGCTGGCTCCTCGGCTGGATCGCCGACGTGTACGATTCGTTCTCGGAAGCCGACTCGGAGCACAGCTTCCGCAGGTGGGCGCTGGCCTGCTCCATCATCGCGGCGGCGGCCATCTTGGTCGTTGTTCTTGCGGCGGCCATGTTGGCAGCTCTGTTGCAGCTGTTCTTCGAAGTGCTGCTCTCCGCGCTGTATTTCGCCGCCATCATCGTCGCCATTGTCGTTGTCGTCGTCGTGTGTGTATCGATCTTAAACTTTGATGGGAATGACTAGACGTATATTGCATAGCGGAAGACGACAGACCGCATAATGGACAACATAAGAGGTATTCAGTAATGTGTTACAGCTAAATAGTCGTATTTTTAACACTGTTAGTAGTGTTAAGTTAAAAGAAATTAGTATAGCACTGTTAGACTTTGCATTCCAGAGTTTGGGATTCCAAAGTATTGTTGTGCATGACGTCGACGATGAGATATGATCATTATTTATAATTATGTATCGCAAACATCGCAAACATCAACACAAAACTACGTGTGTTCATATTGAAACCGACCCAAATATTAAACGAAGGCACACTGGATACATCCAACTGCACCCATTGCCAACATATTAGCCCCCATTGCCAACATAGTGGGGGCTAATCATATTCCCAGCCCTCCCCCACCACCAAATATATATGGTGCTCAGCTTGCTGGCCACAACGCCCGTGGAGAAGCGTTGCACTGCCATTCTTGGTCTTAATGTCACACGAATTATTTCGCTTACTCTTGCCTATATAGCATGAACTGTTTTGTATATTTTGCTCAATCCCTACTCAGTAATGGCTTTTGCTTACAAGAATGGACGATTGTTCTTATTCCCTGTTGTTGCTGCTACTTGACAGTGGCAAAGTGAAACGTGGACTTGAATGCATGTATCAGTTGCGGCTGTGTTTATCTGCACGTGCCAAAAAACGCTCACCACTGTATGTTTATTGCGACAGTTGGCAACTGCCTCGAAGTGAACATTGCTTTAAATTGGCGTTAAGCTGAACCTCTACGTGATTCCATAACTACCATGCATGTACAAAAAATATAGACACGAATGCTCCCAAAACATAATTCCGAACAATACAGACAAAGTCTACTAGTGTCACCGTCTTCCTTCTATGTCTTCATTTTACTTGCTGTTGTGTGCCATTTCTTCTTTGAACCGGTTGGTTGTAGGCACGTTACCAGTCTTGTCATGGCCTTGACGTCTTTCTTGTAAGGGCTGCCGTAATAATCCGGATCTTCCCTCTCTGTGTAGCTTGTTGCACTGTAGCACAATGGGGCCCACTTTGGCCTCTGCCATAGATTATCGGTCGGACGCCATCTTAGGATTAATGCGTTTATTCACGTCAAACGGAAATAGCTCATTAATTTATCTATGGATTATTGCTCCATGGACCCCAATTACAGTCATGTACCCTAACCATTTATGGAAATATGGTGATTGTAAAGCACATCAATTATTTTAAGAAAAGTAAAACAAATACAAATTTGCTGCTCACTGTCTCGAATTCGCACAAAACGAACAACTACGACGTTGAGTTGTGTCCCCTGACGGGTCTGTAAATACTAAAATATAGACACGAATGCTCCCAAAACTCGTCATATATTCAGGGAGGCTGCGAAATACTTTTTCTATTAATCCCGAAGTTCATTATCTCAATATTTTGTTCATTCATCACGAGCGCAATACATCGTCATGATGTCATTGTAACTATTTGTCGTCATATTTAATTAATATAAATAGCGTTGTATATAACTATTTGTCTATTGTGTGTACGACAACTATCTTGATTGAGATTTCTCTATATCATTGCATGAATAAATCGAGTACATTTCCACGATATCGTTATTTACACACGACATGTGCACGAGTGCGATACAATTTGAATTGCAGTCACGCCAACAGCATTTGCCCTACCCCTGTAGAGCGGGACACCAGTTTCGAGGTCGCATATCCCACCACATGAATGCCGAATGTCTAGCCACGGGGTGGGGTCATGTTAAATGTTTGCCGTGTTTCCTTAAGCGGCTCAATATAACGTTTTTCAGGCTTAGTTAAATAGGCTTTGCGTGTCCATACATCCATTTAAATCAATATATTTTGTGTATGAAATATCGTGTTGATAGGGGAAGCTGTCTTTAGATCTACATATAGATCGGTCACCTCTGAATGTAAACCAAAGTATGTCTGCTCATGAAGGAGTTATTGTACTGTTATGATGAGGAAATCCACTAACCTAAACACAATATCCTCGGTTGGCGGTTTTTGTGTCTGCAATTGTACGATCAAATTAGGCAAACACCACAGAAGGACTCCCACAAAAATATATAATTATATTCTAACCATAATATATAAGAACGTGTCGGAATAACATTTATGAATTAGCGAAACATTGGGGGACTGAGCCAGAGCTTCAGTTCTGCAAATCGCTCGGTCAGATTCGGAAGACGGGTGAGGTGTGGTAGCAGATGCTTCGCGACGACGTTCATAATTTTAATTTAACTCGCCAGTTCTGCTTCAGTGCCACTCCTCCGTCGCCACCTAAGCTGTCTCGGATGATGACATCGGACAATCGACAACATATCAGTGGGCCACGTTCACAACTGTTCACATTTTGACGCTCTCCTAAAACGTCCATTTGCAATCAGACATGACACACGCCGAAAGCCCTTCAGAAATCATCGCTAAAAACATCAACATACACCAAATGACACTAAATCTGACGGTAGTGCCCCGATTACAAACGACGACGTGACACTTTCTTCTTCACTGGCCCAACATCGAATACAGGTGGAAACATATAATTTGAGACATATATATATATATATATATATATATATATATATATATATATATATATATATATATATATCGAAAATTAAGGTATGTTGAACGGTATATATTTATGTAACAAAAGTTAACTTAAACTACACTGTATTTATACTATTAACATGTAAACGTAAATAAGACAAAAAACTAAGCCTAAGACCACTTTTTGGTTAAACGCATGTCCAAGCACAGACATTGGCCTGCAAGACAAGTCCATTACATGGTCGATGGTGGAAATGGTGATGATAAAGAAACGCCAAGAGGCATCCACGAATATTGCAGTAGCAGAGGCGCGGGTAGTGTAATAGTTAGCAAATCCGCCTAGCAAGGCGGCGGTCCGGCTTCAATAGCCTGTCATGGCTCTCAGCATTGGGGATTGTGTATCCCTCGTGAATAGGAGACTCACTTTAACGTCGGTCCCGTCTCAATTTGGGAATTAAAAGAACCACTGGCACTGAGGACGACAAGCCCCTGGTAAGTAGTACAACTACCACCCTCACTCAGTCAGCTGGCTTAGAGTTAGGCCTGGCACGGTAATAGAAAGGTCGGCATGGCGTAACTATTCTAAAAAAGACTGACTAGAGACCTCATAAGATCATAACCACAATACAATATAACCACAATATATAACTACTAGTAAGTTAATATAACCATGCTTGAAACAACTCTGCCTATGACTGAAAATGTTGCCTCAACACCACTGCTCAACACCTGCCGCTCCCTTTGCATGTAAGTATGGTAAAACATCGCTCAAAATGTTGCCGAACCAGTTTCAACGCTGACAACCATTTTAATACGCCCCGCTGTGTTGCTGAAAACTGTAGGCTTATCGATGCAAAAATCACGTCAGACGAAATAGTGATTCGGAATACTCCGGAAAACCCGGTCGAATACACCAATTATTTTGTGGTCGATTTGTTATATCTTATCTGGTAGAGCGTGGCTTCACACAACGTTCGTTATCGTCATCATGGCAATAATGCGTTCAGACCGGGTACGTGTTTTTTCTTTTGACGATCACGATTAGTTTGTAACTGTTGCTACATGACGTTTCAGTGCAATCTACAGTATTTGACTGCTACTTGTAATGGATAGTTTCCCAGTTTGGTACACATCGCGTGGTATCATCATCATTGATCATCGACAAATGATTGTTAATAATGTTACTCAGAGTTTGTTATCAAATAGCTTCACCGTCGGGGATCAGCCATTATTTTTGTGTGTTATGTACTTAAAGAGGTATGCGATAAGTGGGATATTTCTTTTGAATATGATATATTCCCCTTCTGTCTGCTGTACTAGACAAACAATGTAACCCGTGTATGTGCGCTTGCGTGCGTGCATACACGAGTGCGTGCGTGAATGATTGCCCAGCGTGCGCTCTTTATTAAAACTACCTTTTCCTAAAGTAGAAGTAGAACCGACTCCCACCACTTTGTATGTAATTATCTATTACACTTTTGTTCGTAATTGATGAAAACTACCAGTATATTATTAATCATCAGCCATAGGGCAAAGTCGGGTATTATGGTGATTTATGAGTGTAGCAACTATTGTGAGCATCCACTCTGTTGCCTACGGCTTAGCCAACAGGGTAAGGTTGAGTTACCTGTGTTTTTCTCAAATCACATCATCTACAACTCGAGTTTGAACTGGCAGAAACGTACTACCTTTACTGTCTGGCAGACATTTCTATTTGAACGTCAATTTGCTGAAATATATCTCGAAAGTATCTGACTACCGTATCGGGAAGAAATGTGTGTTTGTAGATATTAATGGCCGTTACACGATTTACGTTTAGACGTTGAGAGGTCACTGAATGATTGTACCGGTAAATGTATCTGGCATCGAACAAGAACTTGACAGTAGTCTGTGTTCCGGCCCCGGCCGTCCAATAGTGGTCATGATGACCTAGTCTTTAGGACTGTTCAAAAGGGCTTCGTCCACGGGCAGACGTGTTTGTTCAAACATCTATACTTCTCTTCGAAACATTCCGCCATACTGGAGTTAATGTTCGAAGATTATTCGTAAATAGATAGCCACCTTTGTATGTAGCCAGGTACTCATTCACACTACTGAGTGAACTGGAGCAACGCAGAGGAAATGCACGTGCCCAAGGTTCGAAACGACAGCTAGAGGATGCGAATATATCCAGAATTGATCACTATGTTTAAGAAAGGATAGCAATCAATTATATTTACCTAATACGATTTTAAATCCCAATCTTGTATATTAATATACATTAGACACGTAATGTGGGAAAATAGGTGGGTTGTATAAGTTGTATGTGTCAGTTAATATTGCGCCTGTAGTATTTGGTTGCTGAAGGGAAGAAACCTGCATAGCAGATATGGAGCGGCTGTGGAAAGATCGCCAGCATCTTGAAAGAATAGGAGGCGCCTTGGATGCGGAGATATATTTAGAACCGACAACATCACGACTTTTAATTGGCTATATAAAAAACTGAAACGTTTTTACACCAAAATGTTTTAAAAAATACCGCCATCTTGGATTTTCAAATAATTCGTCGACTGGATTTGAAAATTGGTTAAGATACATACAAGTTCCATGCTTGTATCATTATTTGAACAATACCTCGTTTTATCTGCTCTACTATATCGACACAAGGCATTCGGAACTTGAACATGAACAATACATAATGGTTAGTGAAAGATCAGTAAAATGTGACGTCGCCGCCAAACTGGTATAACGAACATAAATTGATACAATGGACATTATACATAAAAGATGCGTCGGGTGTTGTTGCTCACGCCAGCAACTTTTTACGTAGCATCTATAGGACGCAGCGGCTATGAGTTGGCGTTGCAATCGTCGAGAAGCAGCAATTAATTTGAAATACTAAAACACCTGGCCAGCTCTCAGTTAATGTCGGCAGATATGCGCAGCTACACGACTTATGGAGATGAAGGTTGGTGCAAAACAGCTGGCTCGCCATCATTGCTTCGTCCGAGGACCAACAGTTCTACGGAGCTACGAGGTCCACGGAGACAGGGTACCGCCGCGTATATGCAGGGCGTGGCATCGGACGATGAGGCCATCCGTGTTGTCGTCAGGAGTGCTCCGCTCCGGTAATTATCATTAATAAATGCCGAATGCATTATCCGTAATACTGATTGACACACGCTGGTCTCCTCTGCCGCCGCTATATTTAGCTGGGCGCGCTGCTCGCGAGCATTGCTAACGTGTCTCCCGCCATAGTGAGATTCTGCGTGAGACCAACGCCGTTTGTCAGCGACACTGCCACAGACTACTCACTGGGAACCACTGGGAATCAGTTGTAAAACGACTGGTCTTGATTCCACTGCCGTTTCCAGTGTAGATTTGAGACATCGCGGAAGGAATCGACGAGAGTACTTCGAAAGACCGTCGTTGCTGTCTGACTGCGTAAGGACGACGGTGCAATGTCTGCCGAAAACGCAGAACGACGATGATGGTGTAGAGGTGTCACTGACACAATAAGACAAGATAACGGAAGCGTATACGGCAACAGTGTCGAGGACAATTGCGATTGGCGTACAGTCCGTGTCGTGTTCGGAAGTGAAGTGCTTTGTAGCTTGCTGCGTTTCTGAAACTCATTTATGTTGAGCATCTCCATTGATGGTCATGACATGATGGTACGTCTAAGTGATTAAACACCAACATCCTGGGATCGGAGGTGATAAACTGACATACGGATTTGCATACAAACGCATCAAAGTCTGCTTAAGTCAAGAGCATCTCATCGAGACAGACAGTTTACTGCAGTTTTATCACGCGTGTGCGACTCCGGGGAAGATAACACATTCGTCACCCGTGTAAGTAGAACTTTTATATCGCAAACATATAATCGTAAGACATGCCATTGTAGATGACAACGCCACGTGCTGCGATCGTGCACGGTTTCCTTCCATGTTGTTTTGTTGAGACCAGCAGCCTCTTACTACAAGCGGTGTAGCGTGGACGTTGTCGTCCCAGTTTCCCTACCGTAGCTCCCCGTATGGTGACCGGTCCAGATGATCTGTCATTGTAAGAGAATAACCTGATGCGGGGCTGCATTCGTTGAAGGACGTTGATGCCTTTAATTGTATACCGTTGGCCGCAGGCTGGCTGGTGAAAGACCAGTGTTTTGCGAATGTTAATATTAAGTCAAAACATCGGAAAAGCGACACCAAACTTGTTAAACAATAGTTGTAAATCAACTGGAGAGGGGGGCACAAATGACGCGACATGACTGTTCAGTATGTCTGGAATGGACAGTTGGCATACGAAATTAAATAAGTGTCATGGCAGCTAAACTTTGATGAAAGTCGTCACAGATGGGGCAGCAGATGAACATGACATACAGCAGCGTATTTTGTTCAGCTGGTCAATCGTACTGCGCAAATTGGGAACTCCACATTGTGATACCGGCAGATCGTCGTCTGCAGTCGGTAGATTGTAAATCATGCTGTTTCCCTAGTTTTATGTATATATATATATATATATATATATATATATATATATATGTATATAATGTAATTTTATGTATGTATTATTATATATATATATATATATATATATATATATATATATATATATATATATATATATAATATATATATATATATATATATATATATATATATATATATATATATATATATATTATTATATATACTACATATACCCACTCGCCATGAGCTCCGTGACACTACAAACATGATTTTTTACCCATTATGCCATGAACTAGAACACGCAAAAGTCATCATTAGCGCTAGTAACAGCCGAAGATTCATAATGTAGCTACAGTATCAGATGAATGTAAAATAAAATGGGACATATCATATCGGTGTCCGCCGTATTGCAGGCACGGCGCATTCGTACCATTCTTGTTGAAGACACAGTTGTACGTTGTTCTTGCTGCAGAAACATCGTACCATCGAAACTCGTTTTACGGTCACCTTAGTAATACAGCCATGTCGTGTTATGGTCTCCCTACGTATGGTAGTTTTATTGGTAACACTATTGTTGCAGGTACGTCATACTGGAGTATTTCTTAATGCAGGTACGTTTTATAGGTAACACTCTTGTTGCAGGTACGTCATACTGGAGTATTTCTTAATACAGGTACGTTTTTATAGCTAACACTCTTGTTGCAGGCACGTCATACTGGAGTATTTCTTAATGCATGTACGTTTTATAGGTAACACTATTGTTGCAGGCACGTCATACTGGAGTATTTCTTAATGCATGTACGTTTTATAGGTAACACTATTGTTGCAGGTACGTCATACTGGAGTATTTCTTAATGCATGTACGTTTTATAGGTAACACTATTGTTGCAGGCACGTCATACTGGAGTATTTCTTAATGCATGTACGTTTTATAGGTAACACTCTTGTTGCAGGCACGTCATACTGGAGTATTTCTTAATGCAGGTACGTTTTATAGGTAACACTCTTGTTGCAGGTACGTCATACTGGAGTATTTCTTAATGCAGGTACGTTTTATAGGTAACACTCTTGTTGCAGGTACGTCATACTGGAGTATTTCTTAATGCAGGTACGTTTTATAGGTAACACTCTTGTTGCAGGCACGTCATACTGGAGTATTTCTTAATGCAGGTACGTTTTATTGGTAACACTCTTGTTGCAGGTACGTCATACTGGAGTATTTCTTAATGCAGGTACGTTTTATAGGTAACACTATTGTTGCAGGCACGTCATACTGGAGTATTTCTTAATGCAGGTACGTTTTATAGGTAACACTCTTGTTGCAGGCACGTCATACTGGAGTATTACTTAATGCAGGTACGTTTTATAGGTAACACTATTGTTGCAGGCACGTCATACTGGAGTATTTCTTAATGCATGTACGTTTTATAGGTAACACTCTTGTTGCAGGCACGTCATACTGGAGTATTTCTTAATGCAGGTACGTTTTATAGGTAACACTCTTGTTGCAGGCACGTCATACTGGAGTATTTCTTAATGCAGGTACGTTTTATAGGTAACACTCTTGTTGCAGGCACGTCATACTGGAGTATTTCTTAATGCATGTACGTTTTATAGGTAACACTCTTGTTGCAGGCACGTCATACTGGAGTATTTCTTAATGCAGGTACGTTTTATAGGTAACACTCTTGTTGCAGGTACGTCATACTGGAGTATTTCTTAATGCAGGTACGTTTTATAGGTAACACTCTTGTTGCAGGTACGTCATACTGGAGTATTACTTAATGCAGGTACGTTTTATAGGTAACACTATTGTTGCAGGCACGTCATACTGGAGTATTTCTTAATGCATGTACGTTTTATAGGTAACACTCTTGTTGCAGGCACGTCATACTGGAGTATTTCTTAATGCAGGTACGTTTTATAGGTAACACTCTTGTTGCAGGCACGTCATACTGGAGTATTTCTTAATGCATGTACGTTTTATAGGTAACACTCTTGTTGCAGGCACGTCATACTGGAGTATTTCTTAATGCATGTACGTTTTATAGGTAACACTCTTGTTGCAGGCACGTCATACTGGAGTATTTCTTAATGCAGGTACGTTTTATAGGTAACACTCTTGTTGCAGGTACGTCATACTGGAGTATTTCTTAATGCAGGTACGTTTTATAGGTAACACTCTTGTTGCAGGTACGCCATACTGGAGTATTTCTTAATGCAGGTACGTTTTATTGGTAACACTCTTGTTGCAGGTACGTCATACTGGAGTATTTCTTAATCAGGTACGTTTTATAGGTAACACTATTGTTGCAGGCACGTCATACTGGAGTATTTCTTAATGCAGGTACGTTTTATAGGTAACACTCTTGTTGCAGGTACGTCATACTGGAGTATTTCTTAATGCAGGTACGTTTTATAGGTAACACTCTTGTTGCAGGCACGTCATACTGGAGTATTTCTTAATGCAGGTACGTTTTATAGGTAACACTCTTGTTGCAGGTACGTCATACTGGAGTATTTCTTAATGCAGGTACGTTTTATAGGTAACACTCTTGTTGCAGGTACGTCATACTGGAGTATTTCTTAATGCAGGTACGTTTTATAGCTAACACTCTTGTTGCAGGTACGTCATACTGGAGTATTTCTTAATGCATGTACGTTTTATAGGTAACACTATTGTTGCAGGCACGTCATACTGGAGTATTTCTTAATGCAGGTACGTTTTATTGGTAACACTCTTGTTGCAGGTACGTCATACTGGAGTATTTCTTAATGCATGTACGTTTTATAGGTAACACTATTGTTGCAGGCACGTCATACTGGAGTATTTCTTAATGCATGTACGTTTTATAGGTAACACTATTGTTGCAGGCACGTCATACTGGAGTATTTCTTAATGCATGTACGTTTTATAGGTAACACTCTTGTTGCAGGCACGTCATACTGGAGTATTTCTTAATGCAGGTACGTTTTATTGGTAACACTCTTGTTGCAGGTACGTCATACTGGAGTATTTCTTAATGCATGTACGTTTTATAGGTAACACTATTGTTGCAGGCACGTCATACTGGAGTATTTCTTAATGCATGTACGTTTTATAGGTAACACTATTGTTGCAGGCACGTCATACTGGAGTATTTCTTAATGCATGTACGTTTTATAGGTAACACTCTTGTTGCAGGCACGTCATACTGGAGTATTTCTTAATGCAGGTACGTTTTATTGGTAACACTCTTGTTGCAGGTACGTCATACTGGAGTATTTCTTAATGCATGTACGTTTTATAGGTAACACTATTGTTGCAGGCACGTCATACTGGAGTATTTCTTAATGCATGTACGTTTTATAGGTAACACTATTGTTGCAGGCACGTCATACTGGAGTATTTCTTAATGCATGTACGTTTTATAGGTAACACTCTTGTTGCAGGCACGTCATACTGGAGTATTTCTTAATGCATGTACGTTTTATAGGTAACACTATTGTTGCAGGTACGTCATACTGGAGTATTTCTTAATGCAGGTACGTTTTATTGGTAACACTCTTGTTGCAGGTACGTCATACTGGAGTATTTCTTAATGCATGTACGTTTTATAGCTAACACTCTTGTTGCAGGTACGTCATACTGGAGTATTTCTTAATGCATGTACGTTTTATAGGTAACACTCTTGTTGCAGGTACGTCATACTGGAGTATTTCTTAATGCATGTACGTTTTATTGCTAACACTCTTGTTGCAGGTACGTCATACTGGAGTATTTCTTAATGCATGTACGTTTTATAGGTAACACTCTTGTTGCAGGCACGTCATACTGGAGTATTTCTTAATGCAGGTACGTTTTATTGGTAACACTCTTGTTGCAGGTACGTCATACTGGAGTATTTCTTAATGCATGTACGTTTTATAGGTAACACTATTGTTGCAGGCACGTCATACTGGAGTATTTCTTAATGCATGTACGTTTTATAGGTAACACTATTGTTGCAGGCACGTCATACTGGAGTATTTCTTAATGCATGTACGTTTTATAGGTAACACTATTGTTGCAGGCACGTCATACTGGAGTATTTCTTAATGCATGTACGTTTTATAGGTAACACTATTGTTGCAGGCACGTCATACTGGAGTATTTCTTAATGCATGTACGTTTTATAGGTAACACTCTTGTTGCAGGCACGTCATACTGGAGTATTTCTTAATGCATGTACGTTTTATAGGTAACACTCTTGTTGCAGGCACGTCATACTGGAGTATTTCTTAATGCAGGTACGTTTTATTGGTAACACTCTTGTTGCAGGTACGTCATACTGGAGTATTTCTTAATGCATGTACGTTTTATAGGTAACACTATTGTTGCAGGCACGTCATACTGGAGTATTTCTTAATGCAGGTACGTTTTATAGGTAACACTCTTGTTGCAGGCACGTCATACTGGAGTATTTCTTAATGCATGTACGTTTTATAGGTAACACTATTGTTGCAGGCACGTCATACTGGAGTATTTCTTAATGCAGGTACGTTTTATTGGTAACACTCTTGTTGCAGGCACGTCATACTGGAGTATTTCTTAATGCAGGTACGTTTTATAGGTAACACTATTGTTGCAGGCACGTCATACTGGAGTATTTCTTAATGCATGTACGTTTTATAGGTAACACTCTTGTTGCAGGCACGTCATACTGGAGTATTTCTTAATGCAGGTACGTTTTATTGGTAACAC
Organism: Ridgeia piscesae; assembly: GCA_025642075.2. Taxonomy (NCBI): domain Eukaryota; kingdom Metazoa; phylum Annelida; class Polychaeta; order Sabellida; family Siboglinidae; genus Ridgeia; species Ridgeia piscesae. The sequence goes on from JAODUO010000002.1 coordinate 487,083, forward strand.
TCTTGTTGCAGGTACGTCATACTGGAGTATTTCTTAATGCATGTACGTTTTATAGGTAACACTATTGTTGCAGGCACGTCATACTGGAGTATTTCTTAATGCATGTACGTTTTATAGGTAACACTATTGTTGCAGGCACGTCATACTGGAGTATTTCTTAATGCATGTACGTTTTATAGGTAACACTCTTGTTGCAGGCACGTCATACTGGAGTATTTCTTAATGCAGGTACGTTTTATTGGTAACACTCTTGTTGCAGGTACGTCATACTGGAGTATTTCTTAATGCATGTACGTTTTATAGGTAACACTATTGTTGCAGGCACGTCATACTGGAGTATTTCTTAATGCAGGTACGTTTTATAGGTAACACTATTGTTGCAGGCACGTCATACTGGAGTATTTCTTAATGCATGTACGTTTTATAGGTAACACTCTTGTTGCAGGCACGTCATACTGGAGTATTTCTTAATGCAGGTACGTTTTATTGGTAACACTCTTGTTGCAGGTACGTCATACTGGAGTATTTCTTAATGCATGTACGTTTTATAGGTAACACTATTGTTGCAGGCACGTCATACTGGAGTATTTCTTAATGCATGTACGTTTTATAGGTAACACTATTGTTGCAGGCACGTCATACTGGAGTATTTCTTAATGCATGTACGTTTTATAGGTAACACTCTTGTTGCAGGCACGTCATACTGGAGTATTTCTTAATGCATGTACGTTTTATAGGTAACACTATTGTTGCAGGTACGTCATACTGGAGTATTTCTTAATGCAGGTACGTTTTATTGGTAACACTCTTGTTGCAGGTACGTCATACTGGAGTATTTCTTAATGCATGTACGTTTTATAGCTAACACTCTTGTTGCAGGTACGTCATACTGGAGTATTTCTTAATGCATGTACGTTTTATAGCTAACACTCTTGTTGCAGGTACGTCATACTGGAGTATTTCTTAATGCATGTACGTTTTATTGCTAACACTCTTGTTGCAGGTACGTCATACTGGAGTATTTCTTAATGCATGTACGTTTTATAGGTAACACTCTTGTTGCAGGCACGTCATACTGGAGTATTTCTTAATGCAGGTACGTTTTATTGGTAACACTCTTGTTGCAGGTACGTCATACTGGAGTATTTCTTAATGCATGTACGTTTTATAGGTAACACTATTGTTGCAGGCACGTCATACTGGAGTATTTCTTAATGCATGTACGTTTTATAGGTAACACTATTGTTGCAGGCACGTCATACTGGAGTATTTCTTAATGCATGTACGTTTTATAGGTAACACTATTGTTGCAGGCACGTCATACTGGAGTATTTCTTAATGCATGTACGTTTTATAGGTAACACTATTGTTGCAGGCACGTCATACTGGAGTATTTCTTAATGCATGTACGTTTTATAGGTAACACTCTTGTTGCAGGCACGTCATACTGGAGTATTTCTTAATGCATGTACGTTTTATAGGTAACACTCTTGTTGCAGGCACGTCATACTGGAGTATTTCTTAATGCAGGTACGTTTTATTGGTAACACTCTTGTTGCAGGTACGTCATACTGGAGTATTTCTTAATGCATGTACGTTTTATAGGTAACACTATTGTTGCAGGCACGTCATACTGGAGTATTTCTTAATGCAGGTACGTTTTATAGGTAACACTCTTGTTGCAGGCACGTCATACTGGAGTATTTCTTAATGCATGTACGTTTTATAGGTAACACTCTTGTTGCAGGCACGTCATACTGGAGTATTTCTTAATGCATGTACGTTTTATAGGTAACACTCTTGTTGCAGGCACGTCATACTGGAGTATTTCTTAATGCAGGTACGTTTTATAGGTAACACTCTTGTTGCAGGCACGTCATACTGGAGTATTTCTTAATGCAGGTACGTTTTATAGGTAACACTCTTGTTGCAGGTACGTCATACTGGAGTATTTCTTAATACAGGTACGTTTTATAGGTAACACTATTGTTGCAGGCACGTCATACTGGAGTATTTCTTAATGCAGGTACGTTTTATAGGTAACACTCTTGTTGCAGGCACGTCATACTGGAGTATTTCTTAATGCAGGTACGTTTTATAGGTAACACTATTGTTGCAGGCACGTCATACTGGAGTATTTCTTAATGCAGGTACGTTTTATAGGTAACACTCTTGTTGCAGGCACGTCATACTGGAGTATTTCTTAATGCAGGTACGTTTTATAGGTAACACTATTGTTGCAGGCACGTCATACTGGAGTATTTCTTAATGCAGGTACGTTTTATAGGTAACACTATTGTTGCAGGCACGTCATACTGGAGTATTTCTTAATGCAGGTACGTTTTATAGGTAACACTCTTGTTGCAGGTACGTCATACTGGAGTATTTCTTAATGCAGGTACGTTTTATAGGTAACACTCTTGTTGCAGGCACGTCATACTGGAGTATTTCTTAATGCAGGTACGTTTTATTGGTAACACTCTTGTTGCAGGTACGTCATACTGGAGTATTTCTTAATGCATGTACGTTTTATAGGTAACACTATTGTTGCAGGTACGCCATACTGGAGTATTTCTTAATGCAGGTACGTTTTATTGGTAACACTCTTGTTGCAGGTACGTCATACTGGAGTATTTCTTAATGCAGGTACGTTTTATAGGTAACACTCTTGTTGCAGGTACGCCATACTGGAGTATTTCTTAATGCAGGTACGTTTTATTGGTAACACTCTTGTTGCAGGTACGTCATACTGGAGTATTTCTTAATGCAGGTACGTTTTATAGGTAACACTCTTGTTGCAGGTACGCCATACTGGAGTATTTCTTAATGCAGGTACGTTTTATTGGTAACACTCTTGTTGCAGGTACGTCATACTGGAGTATTTCTTAATGCAGGTACGTTTTATAGGTAACACTCTTGTTGCAGGTACGTCATACTGGAGTATTTCTTAATGCAGGTACGTTTTATAGGTAACACTCTTGTTGCAGGTACGTCATACTGACGTTTTTCTGATTACAGGCACGATCTATTGATATCATTCCTGTTGCATTGTTGTACTGTTGTACTGCTGGTAACACTCTCGTTGCAGGTTCGTGTATTGGCGTATTTCCTGCTGCATGGCTCTTCTTAATGTTACATCACATTGGTTCCACTTCAGTTGATCCTTCGCCGGCGAGGGACGCGAGTCATGAAGCGAGAGGATTACTTCGACGTCGCCCGTACCGAGCCGTTCTCGCCGCTCTTCTGGCGCGATGTCCTCGCCGAGTTCATCGCGACATGTGTACTCGTTACAGTGCAATGCTTCGTGCCGCTACGCCACGGCAACCAGAGCTACGGAGGGCCCGTCGAGGTAGGGATAGACCATTGTTTATGTTTACAGGGGCGACAATATCAAGGTGCGTGTTGTTTAACGAGAGCTATTTGCATACGAGGATATTAGTACAACTGCATCGTTGGTCTGAGCAGACGAGGTGACGGACAGAGCGGCGTGGGGAAAGAAAATTACCAGCCGCACCGACGAACCCAGATGACGGGAAAAGTCAGAGAAGAAGGTTCAGTACAATTGCACCGTGCAGTTGTTGCTTGTCGTGTCAATAACCTACTGTAGAAATGTCGTAGAGATAATTAACGTGGGAAGTACTATATGTCAAGCAAATGTTACAAAAAGCAAGACGGTCATGTCTGTGTACACGCGGGATCCGTCCCTCAGTGACACACACACGCGCACGCACGCACGCACGCACACACGCACGCACGCACCCCCCACACACATACGGAGTCGGCTGGACATCCACCGCGTTAGCTTCTCAAAAACATGACTGTTTATAGTCGCCGTCAAATCTTCACGTTCCCGTATTTCGAGGGAGCAGCAAACCTTAGCCAAGCATTACCGTGTGAGAATCACTGACACCACATGTGTGTGCCCGGAACCGGAAGTAAATTAATTGACTGTCCCCAGGTCGCGCTGGCAGTCGGCTTCGTCGTGTGCGCCATGGGCTGGACTGTGGATGAGTTCGGCGGAGGACACATGAACCCGGCCGTCACATTCAGCATGGCTTTGTGTTACCGTATCACCGTGGTGAGAGGTAGGTGCCGGGAGTGTGTTTGAAGTAGACTAGGTACAAATACTATTTATAACACTAACACATATACGGGATAACACACCGAGAACAGTAATCACCATTATGGTAGAGTGATCCGGAAATTTGATTGCCATTCAATTCTCCCAGGTACGATCTAGAGTCATAGAAAAGCAGAGCCAAGCAAACACGGAAATGAAGAACTCTAAATAACTGTTTTTGTGGTTTCTGAAAACATCGCCAATTTGTAGGTTACTGTGTAAGCCTTCAAGTATGTGAATGGACATGGAAACAGGTGACCCGGGAGCCCTCAGAGGAGATGCACTTACAATTGTCCAAATATTAACTTGTTCAAAACAAAGAGATGTGGTCTGACATAGGGCCAGTGTCCTCCGTTGACAAGGTACTCTTAACACTTTCTTTGTTATCAGAGCAAATGTTTTACAGCAGTTGAAGCTGCGCCGGTATTTGTTCTATAGATCGAGACCATTGACTCTGATGGTCTGCCAAGTGTTTTGTCCATTTGCCTGAGTGGCCCTTCCCGTCTTTACCTGTTGCACAGACTCTAGGTAGAAGTGATCAAACAAAGGTTATTGGTATCTTTTCGGGAAGATGCATGCAAAATTAAGTCCGCGAGTGGCCACATTTTCAAACGGCGGTATGGTCGATTCGAACTCCGATTGATATTCCGGCTCTTTAAAAAGTACACAAAGAGCCTATGCAGTGTCACGCTCGTATTTCACTAAGGTTGCACTGACTAAGGACAACATATGCTGATAGAAGCACGCAACACGAAACCGATACATTGACCGTGTTTACCTTTGGTTATTACGCTAATATTTCGTGTCGATAATTCGGCGTCAGGCCCCCGACTTCCGTACAACCCGATCCATACCACATCGAGTGATTGGACAGCCACACCGTCGGTGACTGCTACACTTGGCCAGGCGCCGAGGAGGATAGATTTACTTCTAATCCGTGATCCGTACGTGCAACAGCACGGCTTCCGGCGTCTCAGATCGATTACTTGTGCTAAATTCCTTGCCTTATTGGCGATGTCGACGCGAGAATACCAGCGGTCTTCATTGGTGTTTTCAGAGAAGTTGACCATTAATCGGTGAAACTTTGAGTTTGCTAACTAAACTATAACTCAATGTACACATTTACATAATCCTTTATCGTTAACATCGTCATCACCGTTCTCCATTGTTGTGTTTCTGCTGACAAAGATGACCAAACACCTAATTGAAGTAATGTATTTGCCTAATGTACGTACCTAACACTTGTGATATGGACGTCTTCGATATGGACGTCTTCCTATGTTATATATATCCAATGCAATACGGATTTTTCAAACAAAATGTCTTCTAGGCAATGCCAGTGTTGGCCTTGGTACGTAGGTAGTATAGTGTTAACGACATTATGCTCATTTTCATCCACTTACGTTAAAATGACCCAGCCACCGGGAATGCGTGCTGTCCATTTTGCATGTCCAGTAGCGCAGTGTCGACATTAGCCGAGTATCTCTTTTGAGAGCAGTATTCACAGACATGTGGTTTTCTTAGTTTGGCCGCCACTGACATTTCCTTTTCGCAAATCAAAGCTGTGGATATTCTGATCGCTCCACAATTAGCACAGTTCACTGGTCGCATTGGGTTGCAACGATCTAACAAAATGCTCATTTATTCTCGTGGGTCGTCATGCTCTTAAGCCCAACAGCCAACGCACCGGGTCTTTGTCCGCGGCGGTTCAATGCCACTTCGTCCATACAGGGAAAAACGCGCAGAAATCGGGGTTATTTCTGCACACAACTAACTGCAACAGATGTAGCAGAAGCTAAAATTGGGGTTATTTCAATGTTTGCGCTCAATTTGTCCATTCGGGGTCAAGTCGTAGTCAGTAACCATCACAGTGTACTCTCAATATCGATCAGCAGTCTCTGGCTTTGGTTTTAATCACGATAAGGCTAAGCTTGATAAAGCCAACTCACACCTTTACCTCATTCGTAGCACTTGCATACAAGATTGTAACAAGATTTAACAAAATTGCTGTCCAGAGCTACAAGCTCCAGTGGCATGCGGACAAGAAATCATTTGGTTTATCGATGGTCGAACAATTGTCCACATTTGAGCACATTAACACAGCTAGCATTAACACAATCAGCAGAGACTTGGTTCCAGTAATTTCCTGTTCTCTGTGGGAATGGGTACTTTCTCATATCCAAACTACAGTGTTCTTTGAATGCGCTGCTTTGTTTGATTGTGCTGCTTTCTTCGCACTAGAAACTCTTTGTTCCGTCGTCAGTTAGGGTCATGATTGTTCCCACAATGTGTGCCAGTCTCTCTGCCAGTAGGACACGGTTGACATAGTGTGAACCTGAACTAGCGCGAGCCTGAGATGATGGTGCGTGATTTAATATTATTTTATTAATTGATATAAGTAATGTTTTTCATTCATTATAGCTTATTTAGCACATACACCTTTTTATTACTAATGCTATTACTAAAGTATAAATCACGATTGTTGACAAGTCCATGTGTGTTTATGCGCGGGCACGAGCATATTTGACGTTCTCTATGTTTAGTTCTTCCTGTGCAGTTATTTTATGATTTGACACTTCACGTGAATTTTCCCCGTGGGAAATTATAATATTACAGTTGTCACAGCACATCTGTTGCACAGAGGCAGCAACAAGTCTATTTCAATTTACTGAAGCGCGTTCATGCGTAGTTCTAAGCGAGATGAATGGCCGCTTAGAAGACAACTATCAGGATTAGCTCCTCTGTTGGATGATGGTCAGTGATCGATGGACAGAGAAGGTTGGTCGACGAGGCGCCGTGACCCTACATAAGTGCTCTGATCTGGTCGCAGGATAAGGCGAATCCTCGTCTCCACATTGATTGAGCGGCCGGCTGAGCATCACAGGTGCCATTAGCGAAACACTAAAGACGTGTCCGACGAGGACATTACTGTCATTGCTCCGGGACACAGAACCACGCACAAACAGGTGCCTAACAGGTAACCCAACTCATTTAACGCAGGTGGGATAAGCCGCGCGGCAATATGACACAAAGTCAATGGAACTGCCTTCTGTGGCTCCTCTGACCTCGCTCTCGTAAGCGAGTGTCTTCAGTTAACTCATATAACGTCAGTACGCGGCACGTGCCCAAGCCATCACCGTCACCAACGTTGAAAACGACATTCGTTATTGTCTTACATCTTTGCGTAATATGAGATTTGTCCTGGATTCGTACCCCAAAGGTTCCACGTATGCAAAGGCACCAACAAGTGTCCATGTCTCTGAACAGAAGACGTGCTAACGATACACGTTCATGCAGCTCTGTGTGCAGACGTTGAGGTTTGAACTAGTCGCGTTTGATAAGATTGATAAGAGACGTTGGAGAACTTCTCGATGGTTGTGTATTTTTAACATTGACGACGAGTTTGGTTTCTTTGGTCGGAGGAACGGTTTTGGCCAATCGTGGCTGATACGAAGGCTAGAAACTGGGCATAGACTGCAATGACTGTTGGAGATACTCTCCGTGGTGGACTGTGGCTGTTCCTGCTGGAGATACTCTCCGTGATGGACTGTGGCTGTTCCTTCTGGAGATACTCTCCGTGTTGGATTGTGGCTGTTCCTGCTGGAGATACTCTCCGTGGTAGACTGTGGCTGTTCCTGCCGGAGATATTCTCCGTGATGGACTGTGGCTGTTCCTGCTGGAGATATTCTCCGTGATGGACTGTGGCTGTTCCAGCTGGAGATATTCTCCGTAATGGACTGTGGCTGTTCCTGCTGGAGATACTCTCCGTGATGGACTGTGGCTGTTCCTTCTGGAGATATTCTCCGTAAGGACTGTGGCTGTTCCTGCTGGAGATACTCTCCGTGATGGACTGTGGCTGTTCCTTCTGGAGATATTCTCCGTAATGGACTGTGGCTGTTCCTGCTGGAGATACTCTCCGTGATGGACTGTGGCTGTTCCTTCTGGAGATATTCTCCGTAATGGACTGTGGCTGTTCCTGCTGGAGATACTCTCCGTGATGGACTGTGGCTGTTCCTGCTGGAGATACTCTCCGTGATGGACTGTGGCTGTTCCTGCTGGAGATACTCTCCGTGATGGACTGTGGCTGTTCCTGCTGGAGATACTCTCCGTGATGGACTGTGGCTGTTCCTGCTGGAGATACTCTCCGTGATGGACTGTGGCTGTTCCTGCTGGAGATACTCTCCGTGATGGACTGTGGCTGTTCCTGCTGGAGATATTCTCCGTGATGGACTGTGGCTGTTCCTGCTGGAGATACTCTCCGTGATGGACTGTGGCTGTTCCTGCTGGAGATACTCTCAGTGATGGACTGTGGCTGTTCCTTCTGGAGATACTCTCCGTGTTGGATTGTGGCTGTTCCTGCTGGAGAATATTCTCCGTGATGAACTGTGGCTGTTCCAGCTGGAGATACTCTCCGTGATGGACTGTGGCTGTTCCTTCTGGAGATATTCTCCGTGATGGACTGTGGCTGTTCCTGCTGGAGATACTCTCCGTGATGGACTGTGGCTGTTCCTGCTGGAGATATCCTCCGTGATGGACTGTGGCTGTTCCTGCTGGAGATATTCTCCTTGATGGACTGTGGCTGTTCCTGCTGGAGATATTCTCCGTGATGGACTGTGGCTGTTCCTGCTGGAGATACTCTCCGTGGTGGACTGTGGCTGTTCCTGCTGGAGATATTCTCCGTGATGGACTGTGGCTGTTCCAGCTGGAGATACTCTCCGTGATGGACTGTGGCTGTTCCTTCTGGAGATATTCTCCGTAATGGACTGTGGCTGTTCCTGCTGGAGATACTCTCCGTGATGGACTGTGGCTGTTCCTGCTGGAGATACTCTCCGTGATGGACTGTGGCTGTTCCTGCTGGAGATACTCTCCGTGATGGACTGTGGCTGTTCCTGCTGGAGATATCTCCGTGATGGACTGTGGCTGTTCCTGCTGGAGATACTCTCCGTGATGGACTGTGGCTGTTCCTGCTGGAGATACTCTCCGTGATGGACTGTGGCTGTTCCTGCTGGAGATATTCTCCGTGATGGACTGTGGCTGTTCCTGCTGGAGATACTCTCCGTGATGGACTGTGGCTGTTCCTTCTGGAGATACTCTCCGTGTTGGATTGTGGCTGTTCCTGCTGGAGATACTCTCCGTGATGGACTGTGGCTGTTCCTGCTGGAGATACTCTCGTGATGGACTGTGGCTGTTCCTGCTGGAGATACTCTCCGTGATGGACTGTGGCTGTTCCTGCTGGAGATACTCTCCGTGATGGACTGTGGCTGTTCCTGCTGGAGATACTCTCCGTGATGGACTGTGGCTGTTCCTGCTGGAGATACTCTCCGTGATGGACTGTGGCTGTTCCTGCTGGAGATACTCTCCGTGATGGACTGTGGCTGTTCCTGCTGGAGATATTCTCCGTGATGGACTGTGGCTGTTCCTGCTGGAGATACTCTCCGTGATGGACTGTGGCTGTTCCTGCTGGAGATACTCTCCGTGATGGACTGTGGCTGTTCCTTCTGGAGATACTCTCCGTGTTGGATTGTGGCTGTTCCTTCTGGAGATACTCTCCGTGATGGACTGTGGCTTTTCCTGCTGGAGATAGTCTCCGTGATGGACTGTGGCTGTTCCTGCTGGAGATACTCTCCGTGATGGACTGTGGCTTTTCCTGCTGGAGATAGTCTCCGTGATGGAATGTGGCTGTTCCTTCTGGAGATACTCTCCGTGATGGACTGTGGCTTTCCTGCTGGAGATAGTCTCCGTGATGGACTGTGGCTGTTCCTGCTGGAGATATTCTCCGTGATGGACTGTGGCTGTTCCTGCTGGAGATACTCTCCGTGATGGACTGTGGCTGTTCCTGCTGGAGATACTCTCAGTGATGGACTGTGGCTGTTCCTTCTGGAGATACTCTCCGTGTTGGATTGTGGCTGTTCCTTCTGGAGATACTCTCCGTGATGGACTGTGGCTTTTCCTGCTGGAGATACTCTCCGTGGTGGACTGTGGCTGTTCCTGCTGGAGATATTCTCCGTGATGGACTGTGGCTGTTCCTGCTGGAGATACTCTCCGTGATGGACTGTGGCTGTTCCTTCTGGAGATATTCCCCGTGATGGACTGTGGCTGTTCCTGCTGGAGATACTCTCCGTGATGGACTGTGGCTGTTCCTGCTGGAGATATCCTCCGTGATTGACTGTGGCTGTTCCTGCTGGAGATATTCTCCTTGATGGACTGTGGCTGTTCCTGCTGGAGATATTCTCCGTGATGGACTGTGGCTGTTCCTGCTGGAGTTACTCTCCGTGGTGGACTGTGGCTGTTCCTTCTGGAGATACTCTCCGTGATGGACTGTGGCTGTTCCTGCTGGAGATATCCTCCGTGATGGACTGTGGCTGTTCCAGCTGGAGATACTCTCCATGATGGACTGTGGCTGTTCCTGCTGGAGATATTCTCCGTGATGGACAGTGGCTGTTCCTGCTGGAGATATTCTCCGTGATGGACTGTGGCTGTTCCTGCTGGAGATATCCTCCGTGATGGACTGTGGCTGTTCCTGCTGGAGATACTCTCCGTGATGGACTGTGGCTGTTCCTGCTGGAGATATTCCCCGTGATGGATTGTGGCTGTTCCTGCTGGAGATACTCTCAGTGATGGACTGTGGCTGTTCCTGCTGGAGATACTCTCAGTGATGGACTGTGCCTGTTCCTGCTGGAGATACTCTCCGTGATGGACTGTGCCTGTTCCTGCTGGAGATACTCTCCGTGGTGGACTGTGGCTGTTCCTGTTGGAGATACTCTCAGTGATGGACTGTGGCTGTTCCTTCTGGAGATACTCTCCGTGTTGGATTGTGGCTGTTCCTGCTGGAGATACTCTCCGTGATGGACTGTGGCTGTTCCTGCTGGAGATACTCTCAGTGATGGACTGTGGCTGTTCCTTCTGGAGATACTCTCCGTGTTGGATTGTGGCTGTTCCTGCTGGAGATATTCTCCGTGATGGAAATGTGGCTGTTCCGCTGGAGATACTCTCCGTGATGGACTGTGGCTGTTCCTTCTGGAGATATTCTCCGTGATGGACTGTGGCTGTTCCTGCTGGAGATACTCTCCGTGATGGACTGTGGCTGTTCCTGCTGGAGATATTCTCCGTGATGGACTGTGGCTGTTCCTGCTGGAGATATTTTCCTTTATGGACTGTGGCTGTTCCTGCTGGAGATATTCTCCGTGATGGACTGTGGCTGTTCCTGCTGGAGATATTTTCCGTGGTGGACTGTGGCTGTTCCTGCTGGAGATATTCTCCGTGATGGACTGTGGCTGTTCCAGCTGGAGATACTCTCCGTGATGGACTGTGGCTGTTCCTTCTGGAGATATTCTCCGTAAAGGACTGTGGCTGTTCCTGCTGGAGATACTCTCCGTGATGGACTGTGGCTGTTCCTGCTGGAGATACTCTCCGTGATGGACTGTGGCTGTTCCTGCTGGAGATACTCTCCGTGATGGACTGTGGCTGTTCCTGCTGGAGATACTCTCCGTGATGGACTGTGGCTGTTCCTGCTGGAGATACTCTCCGTGATGGACTGTGGCTGTTCCTGCTGGAGATACTCTCCGTGATGGACTGTGGCTGTTCCTGCTGGAGATATTCTCCGTGATGGACTGTGGCTGTTCCTGCTGGAGATACTCTCCGTGATGGACTGTGGCTGTTCCTTCTGGAGATACTCTCCGTGTTGGATTGTGGCTGTTCCTGCTGGAGATACTCTCCGTGATGGACTGTGGCTGTTCCTGCTGGAGATACTCTCCGTGATGGACTGTGGCTGTTCCTGCTGGAGATACTCTCCGTGATGGACTGTGGCTGTTCCTGCTGGAGATATCTCCGTGATGGACTGTGGCTGTTCCTGCTGGAGATACTCTCCGTGATGGACTGTGGCTGTTCCTGCTGGAGATACTCTCCGTGATGGACTGTGGCTGTTCCTGCTGGAGATACTCTCCGTGATGGACTGTGGCTGTTCCTGCTGGAGATATTCTCCGTGATGGACTGTGGCTGTTCCTGCTGGAGATACTCTCCGTGATGGACTGTGGCTGTTCCTGCTGGAGATACTCTCAGTTATGGACTGTGGCTGTTCCTTCTGGAGATACTCTCCGTGTTGGATTGTGGCTGTTCCTTCTGGAGATACTCTCCGTGATGGACTGTGGCTTTTCCTGCTGGAGATAGTCTCCGTGATGGACTGTGGCTGTTCCTGCTGGAGATACTCTCCGTGATGGACTGTGGCTTTTCCTGCTGGAGATAGTCTCCGTGATGGAATGTGGCTGTTCCTTCTGGAGATACTCTCCGTGATGGACTGTGGCTGTTCCTGCTGGAGATACTCTCCGTGGTGGACTGTGGCTGTTCCTGCTGGAGATATTCTCCGTGGTGGACTGTGGCTGTTCCTGCTGGAGATATTCTCCGTGGTGGACTGTGGCTGTTCTGCTGGAGATACTCTCCGTGGTGGACTGTGGCTGTTCCTTCTGGAGATACTCTCCGTGGTGGACTGTGGCTGTTCCTTCTGGAGATATTCTCCGTGGTGGACTGTGGCTGTTCCTGCTGGAGATACTCTCCGTGGTGGACTGTGGCTGTTCCTGCTGGAGATACTCTCCGTGGTGGACTGTGGCTGTTCCTCTGGAGATATTCTCCGTGGTGGACTGTGGCTGTTCCTGCTGGAGATACTCTCCGTGGTGGACTGTGGCTGTTCTGCTGGAGATACTCTCCGTGGTGGACTGTGGCTGTTCCTGCTGGAGATACTCTCCGTGGTGGACTGTGGCTGTTCCTGCTGGAGATACTCTCCGTGGTGGACTGTGGCTGTTCTT
>JAODUO010000002.1:505000-510000 GCA_025642075.2 Ridgeia piscesae
CAGAAACACCCAGTACTCAAAACCCTTGCATCCCTAGTTTGTTCGTGGCAAAATCGTAAAAGCAATCGAGGAAATGTTTTCAGTAGCACCAGTAATACCTGGATACAGACATTTGACAATAAGGAAATCCGCTGGGGTTTTCTGTATCCTACTAGCACGCACTCTGTTGAGAGGCAAGACAAACATGTTCGATAACCTCACACAGCACCCTCTGTCCCCCTTCCGGTGTCATGTCTGCCCGGACCGACAACTAGGGCTTCGGCCTCTCGAGTAAGTGAACCCGGTGTCGACCGGGCCCAGATTCGACACCATATCTGGGCCCGCTGTCGTGTGCAGTTAAAAGGCGACCAGGGACAAGAAGTACAAAGTAGGCAGTAGGTCAAATACATGTTTGCCACCCATAGCCTAACTAGTTGATAGAGCACAACTACTGTAAACACACAATGAAAAATGCATATCCTTTTTAAGGACAATAAAGGATTTGATTTGATTTGACGCGTCCGCGGGGGGACGAGGCTATTCACACAGATGCTCAGCGCGTAATTGACAGGTCAGAATAATATTCGTTCATCCTAGGCTAATGAGTTTACTGCTTAGACAAAAACAGAACAAAGTGTTTCAAAATATATCAATGTACAAACTCTCTAAATCCATGGATTTTGTGCATGAAAATATTTCAAAAGTTCTTTGGGGTCGCGCGAATCTCGGCCCACAACACCGGGTTCGAATCCTGTGCTGCGATATAAAACCTTGGACAATTTCTTTCACTATACAGTGCTCGAGTTCACACCGGTGTTTAAAGGAGTGCCTGGCTATAGACAGTGGTCGAGATGGTGTTCGAGCGAACAGCTCTGGCAGGGAGTAAAGTGTAAAACGCTTTGAGCAATCCTGCGGATTCGACGCGGTATACAAGAACGTATACATAGTTTCACCTTTACTAATTCTGTTCCGACGCCATTGTGCTGACCTGCAGAGTCCGGACGACCTGTCTCATGAGTTGGTGTTCTGTGCAGTGTGACGCCGCCCCAGCATCGTGAAAGTCTGGCGGCGACGGTGCTCGGCAAGGACATCACTTCGTGGCAGGGCTTCCTCGTCGAGGGCGCCATCACCTTCATTCTCGTCATGACGGTGTTTGGAGCAACGAACAGCGACCGCAAGTGCGACCTGCACATGCCGACCATCCCCATCGGGTTCGCCGTAGCACTCGGCATCATGAGCGGGGTAGGTCCGTGCGTCCGTGCATCCGTGCGTCCGTGCGTCCGTGCGTGCGTCCGTGCGTGCGTCCGTGCGTGCGTCCGTGCGTGCGTCCGTGCGTCCGTGCGTCCGCCCGTACGCCCGCCCGCCCCCACGCATGCACACACGCATCGCAGGTTATAGTCGATAGAAGGAGTTAGAAGCAGTTATGTTTTCAGCAAGACTATGATGAGATTTCTAATAATATTATAATATTACCCCACAATACATGTACGCACACACGCACACACGCACACACGCACACGCACGCACACACACACACACACACACAAACACACAAAAAAAAAAAAACACACATCACACATACACACACACACACACACACACAAACACACACACACACACACACACACACACACACACACACACACACACACACACACACACACACACACACAACACAACACACACACACACACACACACACACACACAACACACACAACCACTACACACACACACACACACACACACACACACACACACACACACACACACACACACACACACACACACACACACACCACACACACACGCACGCACGCACCAACACCGCGCACATCTTGGTACATACATTCGAATTTACACCAGAGGATTTTTGTATTAAATTATTAAATTATCGCTAAATAATTGTCGACCACATGATATCTTACTATGTCGTCTTACGTCGTATTTATCCCTGCACGTTGCTGCTGTTTCCAGTTCGCCTACACGGGCGGCAGCATGAATCCTGCACGGTCTCTGGGTCCGGCCGTCGTCATGAACATCTGGGACCACCACTGGGTAAGGACGTTTACTATATTAAACCTCACAATTAAGGACATTCACTTGAAGAAAAATAATATCACTAATACGGTCACTTACAATTGTGGTCAGGTTTGTCCAGTCCCAAGGATGACGTTAATGGCAAAGTTGCAAATCGTGTCTGGCCAGTGTTCTAAAGTAGGCATTGGCACTTGACACAGAACTTGTGAAATCCATTGTGAACACCGAGGCGCCTTGTGTGTGAATCTTACGTCAGCCGTTGTTCATCTGAATCCACTCCCTTTTGTTAGCCGCGTTGCTGCGTTGCCTGCGTTGTCAACATGCAGCTAATTAAGCGCGGGCGATATTTCAGTAAAGAAACCCTGACGCTGATATCACCTTCTATGTTGCGTCGCAGCGAACAATAAGCTGCACGAAGATGCTGGATTGGTCACTGAACTGTTTTGCTTACGGATAGTATACGAAAATGTCTATTTATAGCGCCTCAGCCGAGTATCCGCAACAACTCGGGCAAGTATCGTGACGATAACTACATGTGCCTGTCTCGTCTAGAAAACGTGAAACAAACATGCCTTGCGTTGTTCTCGTGTCGTGTCGTGTCGTGGCGCCAACTCGCGTCATGTCAGCCCGTGGTCGCCTCAGTTCACCAGCGAGCATCTAGACGACCTCTACCTCTAAACGTTCTGGTTGCAGGTGTACTGGTTTGGGCCGTTCGCCGGCGGCGGTCTGGCCGGCCTTATCTACTCTTTCCTCAACCGCGTCGGCCACCCGGTTCTTGGACGTCGCGTCTCCGGTCTCGACATCAGACAGGACCACTCAAAAGACAACTCGAAAGGTAAACGCGGCTAAATGTGTCCTTCTGGCGGGACGAACCCGCTGCTTCATTATCGTCTCTCCAACGCTGTGTTCTCGTATCACTCTGCTCTCACGAAACTACGCGCATCATAGCTGATGTGCTCCCGAAACTCTTTGCTGTCGAAACTGTTGTCTCTCGAAACTCTGAACTCACGGAACACGGCGCTCCAGAAATGGCGTTCTCGCGCGCGAAACAATCTGCTCACAAAATACGATGCTCACGAAAGCTCTGGTCGTGAACGCTCTCAAACCGAACTGTGTATTCTCAAAACCCTGTGCTCTAATTTTTAAAGTATGTATTCTTGAAACTCTGCATTGTTGAAATGCGGAGTGTGGCGCGATTTGCAAAAGAGCGTCGATTTATGGTGCGTGCTTTCCCCGGGGAATAAAAAAATGTAAGTATTTCAGTAAAAAGTACTAACACTTTATTTGAGCTCTGTTGAAGGGGTAATGTTTATTGATTCATAATAGTGATAATGTGCGTAAATGTTTGTTCCGAAGTTTGTACAAAACGGCGTATTCCGTTGTTTATGGCTAAACGTTGTAATGCGAGTATGCGCTTGCGAAAATACTGCAGTAGCGACCTGGTTTAGGCTGGACGGCAATGAGTGCGCATGTGTAGAACTATGTAGTTGAGTAAAGCAAGGAAGGCGCCATTTAGATGTCGATGTGTGTGTGTGTGTGTGTGTGCGTGCGTGCGTGCGTGCGTGCGTGCGTGCGTGCGTGCGTGCGTGCGTGCGTGCGTGACAAGTAATATTTCGGGCCATAACGGACTGAAGTATTCACCGATGCACAAAGTCGTTGTTCTTAATACAATTCCATGCAACCACCGTCATGACAATTGTGTTCTACAGCAAATATATCGAATAACCTTTGCCCGTCACATCCGTATCTGTCGTTACACAGATAGTTTGTTGTAAGCCCTTCGCGGTTACAGCGGCGCGAATATAAACATACGTGTTCGTACACCACACTTGTTTAGACGAACCGTCAATATACCTTAATTGGTAGCACATTATGAGGCTAGGAAGGAACGAGACAGTGGAGTAATTATTATGATGATACTGCGGTGTGTAATTTATCCCATAGCTTGACATTCTGACGTCACATATCTCTAATAACCCGCCGTTCTCTTTCAGTAACGCGGCGATTCACGCTAGGCGCGTCGTTCACTTCGATTGCTAGTAGGCACATAGCACGCAGACGATCTGCTAATTAGCCAAAGACAGCGATGACGTATAGAGTCGTAGTTCTTGTGAAGAATTTAAGGGGTTTTGTAAATAAAAAATCCAATAATCCAAATAATATTTGATTGGATCCATGCCACCCGCCAATCCCTCCTCAAACATTGGGAAAGGCGAATAAATTGCACAGATATATTGACGTAGTTGCTAGAATAAATAATTACAGGGGGTATATTGAGACAATGCCCCAATTATTTCTATTAACAAGAATGGTTAGAACTCATTACACGCTGGTGAATTGCAAATGGTTAATTATAATAATAAAACAATAACTACACGTTTACAGGCATAGGTGAAAAGCAGCAGCACTTGGCCCCATTTTTGTGTACATTCTGGAGTACTAAATTATTTTCTCTCTAAAAAATATACAATAAGGGCCCTTTACCCATCCACCCACATCCAACTTTAGTATTATTGGAATTGTTTATATTTACAAAACTCCTACGATCTAGACAGCTGATACACACTCACACCGCCAGAACCATGCGCTGTACGTCCGCGATATGTTAGTTTGATGTACTAATTCCAGCGGCCATTATCTTGTACCTCGTTCTTAAGACAATAGTATTTCTGTTGTTCCATCCAGCGCACGAAGGTGTGTCGAACGAACACAACAAACAGGTGAGAAGAGTTGGCAGAACAATAGACGTAATGTTGTTGTCGTCGTTGTTGTTGTTGTTGTTGTTGTTGCCTCTGGATGTTGTGACACTTGTAGAGAGGTGGTCGTTAAAGGGAGGGTGCCAGCTCATCTGCCCAGAATTGGCGGAGTAGTAATTTGTAACGAGTACTCTGCTGTCTAGAACGTGGGAAAGTTAAACATCAAAGGGTAGCAGTACACTTTGATGTTTAGCTGTCCTACGTGGTTGACTTTGCCCAAATCCTT
>JAODUO010000002.1:515000-540000 GCA_025642075.2 Ridgeia piscesae
GAATCGGTAGATAGTCATGTTCAAAACAGGGTTCCGTTCTGCGTTTGTCTTATTGTGAATACACGGTTTATTTAGAGAGATGTGTCTTGTATAAGTGTCAAAACGTCTTATACACAGTAGTAATTAATAATTATATTGTCAACGTGTTCTCTGGTTAGCATGGTACACCATATATTGTATAACCAGAACATACAATTGTGCTTGTAGGACCCACGGAAACGCCTGCGTATAAAATCTGCTGTGTTGGTCTTTGCGCGGATTAAATTTGGGACACGCAAATTTGTTATGTAGTCGTTAGTTGAACTGTAATTTTAACGTGGTTAACGGCTTTCATTACATGTCTGTGTCTGTAATAATTATACAAGCTTTGTGAATAGTTATTTAAAGTGCGAGTGTCATGGATGCAGCTGTTTGTCCAGTAGACCTTTTCGTGCATGTTTGTTGTGTGTGTGTGTGTGTGTGTGTGTGTGTGTGTGTGTGTGTGTGTGTCGCGTGCGCGTGTATGGTGTATGTGTGTTTGTTTGTATGTGTGTGCGTGAGGACCGGACATTCGTATATTGAATTATTATTTTGAAAGCGTATTTTGATATAGAACGTTCACCGTAAAGATCGTACGTGTGTTTATACGTAACATTGAAACAAACGGCATGGCACGAAACGAGTCGATTATCTCCGTGGGTTGACGTATGGTTAAGATAGTAAATGTCACTGTTTTCCACGTGTTTGAGATATTTACTAGTCAAATGCATGTACGCATTGCGTGTCGTCGATGTAATTGCCCCCAATTACAAAAGCTGCTCCCGCCAGGAAAATCAATACTTGAATTCACGACAATGTATTGCTCTAAAATTACCACACTGCATATAAAACGTATCGCGATTCCCATTTCTCATTTACTTATTACTAAACACTCGTCGACTTGTCGTCCACTGTATAGAATGTCATATTGCTTGTTGGTACCATTCTGTAGAATGTTGTTTTGCTTGTTGACAATATTCGCTGTGCGACATCGTTAAAACATAAATTCCATATAAAACGCCTCTTAATCATTGATGTTATTATACACGATGGTGCAAGTAATATGTTTTAGCTGTGCTATTTTTAAGTTTTCATTTCCATGTGTAGGGCCCAGCTCTTGGATTGCTATCGAAATGACAGAGATACATGGGACATGGTAAGTAATTATATTTTAAGAACGACGTTGTATTTGTAATGTATTTAGTTTCATTACGCAACCACATGAGTACATTTACATATAATAGACTACAAACCAACACATTTACATGGACGTGTATTTATAAATATTGTGCGCCGCACGAATGTGAGCCATGTTAAAGAGCAATCTGTTTTGACGAATGGCCACTTTCTGCCTCAGCGTGCGTTTAAACGTTTCTACACGTCACTCCAGCAGTTTGTCGATCATTGCTGAAACGGAAGACTACAATGATTACTCTTTATCAAATGTAACATATTTGCTACCAATCCTGTCACATTACATTACGATTTCGACCAAACCCGTTGTAGATGCCTACGCATGCACGCACGAATACGCACGCTCGCTCGCGCTCACACACACGCACAAATACAGAACATATACTAATAATTTATGATATTTAATCTGCGCAGCTTAATCAACAATGCACCCTCAATAATATTACGTAATGTCCTCTAGTCGTTATAAAGTATTTATCAATCTTCCGATTCCATCCAAATGTTCCAGCGGCGAAGTGCGATCAGAGTATAGACATTTAAGGTAGGCTTACATTTTTTCAATTCAATAACTTTATTCCGTAATATTACATCCATATAAAAGCATACTAGACTGACTATTAACTGTTGGCATGCTACACACAGGTTTTGTTGTTGAAAATATTGTTTTTGTAATTATAAATACACAGTTTTATAATTAGTATAATTACAAACATACAGTTTTATCATTATAACCGTGATGTTTACAATGTCCTGCTGAAAAAACACCTTGAATAGTTTAACTTGTTATCTTAAATGTATTTAATCGCAGAACACGCATCATTACTACGGGACAGTCTACCGGCGACGAAACATTACGTAACAGGGCACGCAAGTAATTCTCGTTTCCGGTTCGATTTGAGCGACACTTCGCGAGACTACACACAACTCAACTCGTCCACCCACCTCGTTGTCCGTAAGCGTATTGAAAGTCAAAATTACTACAGTACGCAAATAGGTCGAAAATAATAACATCAGCATGATAGTTTCCACCTTCAATGTGAGTTTTTGTTGGCTGTAAACCAATAAAACTTAAAACAGACGTTTCTGCTGTGTGCGGAGAACGAATAGTTCGTTCAGTCCTTGTGGACCGGATCTTGAACGAAAATGGCAAAATAGCGTAATAACGATACGGCGGCAGACGAGACCGACGTGCCCTATGGACGCTTCTGTCATCTCCTACCTTCGTAGTTGACCTCGCCATCTACCGTCGTCTCGCACAGAGCGAGAAGTTCGTTCACTTCCTCCTCGGTCACTTTCTCGCCGCCAGTCGTCAGCACGCGCTGGAAGACCTTCCTGTCCAGCCAGCGCGTTTTGTGCGGATGGAATACGTTGACGAAGATGCTCCTGAGCTCGGCCCGTGTGCCCTCCATGCCCCACGGTCGACGGGCGACGATAGAACAGAAGGTGGCGAAGTCGACTGCAGAAAAGACAGCGTCGACTCGCAGATTACAAACCACGCAAATCAGACTGGCGTACGTGGGGTGGGGTGTGATGGGGGCGTACGTGGCGCCCCCATCACCGTCCGAAACCAATCACTTCCAATCCAGTGGGTGCAACTGCACATCTCAAAGGGGGTCTAGTTATAGGTGTTCTGGAGCCACAAGGGGATATAGTTGGAGATCTCAAGCTGGTGCATTTTCGAGATTTTTTGGAGTCTGTAATCGTCGTAAACGTGTAGCTCGTCATTTATCTTCTACGTGTTTTATTTTAGGAAATATAACCTCTTGGTCCTATATATGTTCACACGCATGTGACATGGATGGAAAGAGTTCTGTACTGCGGTGTAAGGTGCATCCTACAGACTTCGAATAACTGCAAAAGATCCGGTTCTGCGGTGTAAGACTCGTTAATAATACCATATTGATATTATGTATGGGAACATTCTTATTGCAGTTCCATACTTATTAACTGGCAAGAATCAATAAGTGATTAATACACTTGAGTCTTATGTGATTCCCAGCGGATAGAGCAAGTGCTATGACGACAAAGCGCAGACATTTCCTTTCATGCATTTAATCATCGTTGTATCCTATTAACGCCCCTATTGGTTATTGTAATGATGCTGCTGGTGCAACTGGCTGCCGGCTTATCAAGAAGACTCGCGGTGTCTGTTGCAAGCGTTGGCGTCACGACCTCCCAAAGCCCACAGTCTTGGGGAGGGGGTCAATGTTTATAGATAACAGGTAAGTTCTTATATAGCGCAATATTCACAGTCTTCTGGACTGCTCAGAGCGATTTACTTTTTACTCCCTGTCAGACTTGTCTAATTGAATACCATCTCCACTTCTCCGGAAGGCATCCAGCGTCGCTGAGTTCGTGAAGGCTGCAACGTAACGTGAACAAACTTGCCCCAGGTCGCAGCACAGGATTCGAACCCAGGATGTCTTACTCGAGAGTTCCCAATGTCTGCCACTACGCCGATATACTGTAGTCGTTTTGTAGCCACACACACACTCACTCCCTCACTCACTCCCTCACCTCACTCACACTCACACCACACACCACACACACACACACACACACACACACACACACACACACACACACACACACACACACACACACACACACACACACACACACACACTCGCTCACCACACACTCGCTCACCCACACACACCCGCTCACACACACCCGCTCACACACACCCGCTCACACACACCCGCTCACACACACCCGCTCACACACACCCGCTCACACACACACACACCCGCTCACACACACACACACGCTCACACACACCCGCTCACACACACACCGCACACACACACACACACACACACACACACACACACACACACACACACACACACACACACACACCACACACACACACACACACACACACACACACACACACACACACACACACACACCACACACACCCCACCACACACACACACACACACACACACACACACACACACACACACACACACACACACACACACACACACACACACACACACACACACACACACACACACACACACACACACACACACACACACACGGTATACTTTTCTTCATACACACACGACCACGCGACATTGCTGTATGCTTTCTTACTTCAAATGGTATGTTGCTTGAGTGATAAGTCAGTTTAACATGTATGTGCGCCTCTACGCGTATATATAACCTACGAGATGTGAATACGTCGATCAACGATTTGGTTTCACCTTTGCCTGCTTCGGAGAACTCATCCAGTATGTGTTTCACATCGTCCTCCGTCAACAGCTGTCCCAGTGCCCTCAGACCCGTCGGCACGTGCTTCAGCGGCATCATCAGATTGGCAAACTGGTCGAACATCGTGAATACCTTCCGGATCTCTGCCGCCGCAAAATAAAGCTTACTTACTAGTTACTTAAATCATATCACAGTTGCACAGAAGACAGAGAGCACAGCGACACACAAACCAGAACAGAACTTACATATACAAATTAACTATACGGAAACATCTTAAGCGAAGGCGGATATTAACGTAGTGTTGGGAGAGGGGAGGAAAACGCCTACGTTAAGCAAGCAATGTAATAACAACACATTAGAAAGTTTATTCATAACGTGTTTGGCCGACTTTTAGGTACTAAACTAAATTTTATTAACAACCGAACCCCGGCTGATCGCCTATATGATAAAATATTGAAAAAACAATGTCCAAAAACAATGATTTTACACGACTGGTGGGAATCCCAATATAGTGACCCATTCGCATCCTAAACACTACATGTAACACGATCAACGAGTGGCTGAAATCAACCCGAAATGTACCGCATGATCGGAGACCGACCACTGTCCTCGTGGACGATATCATCGACTGATCTTAAACGATGAGTTTTTCAAAGAGATGTGCCAAGAGCAGAGAACGCTGGTACTGACGTAATCAGGCGCAGCGACCCCTGGCGTGCGAGGATGCGTTGCTGTGCAACAATGTATTGGGCCTCCTTTTCAATGTGCAACACAACGCGGTTTGGTTCTACTGTTAAACGGGTGATAACGGTATCCGGGCTAGCTATCAACATGCATTCTTATAATATTTATTCGGAACAAAACGGACACTAATACATCGTTCATACGCCTCAAGCCAATATGGCTACTTTCGGACAAATATGAAGGAAATAGACAAAAATAGTACGTAATTATAATCTATGCGGATTATGACATTCGTGCGTGCTAGGCAGCCAGCAATTTCGTGGGGGCACTTCCGTGGGCCCTGGATAAACCTACCCCAGAGTATCAAAGTCAACATATTTCTGTCAATATTTTCATATCCATTCAATATTTTAAACACCTCAATCTGATCTCCTCTCAATCTTCTGGTTTCTAGTGTTGTTAAGCCACATTCTTTTAGACGCATTTCATAACTAATATTCCTGAGTTTTGATATCATTTTGGTTGCTCTCCTTTGTACTCTTTCTAGCATATCAATATCCTTCTTCGATATGCTCCATGCTTGTATACAATATTCTGTAGCTATCTATTGTTTTATACTAGCGGTATTATTAGTTCTTTTTCTTTGTACACTATATTTCGCTAATTAATCCAATAATTTGGTTTCCTTCGCTGCTGCAATTCCACACTGCTCTGATACCTTCATGTCAGCACTAATAGTTAACCTAAGTCCTTTTCCTTTAAGGTATATTTAGTACAGTATCACCCATTGTATATTGTGCATCTTCATTCCCATGTCCTGTGTGAAGGCACTTACACTTTCAAAATTACAGCATTTGCCACTTCTCAGACCATTCTATCAACTTATTAAGATCATCTTGTAAATGCTGTCTTCTCATCACTTTTAATTTTCCTAAACACTTTTGTGCATCCAAACTTCAACACCTTGTTGTTCATGTCATCATCAAATCATTGATATATATAAGAATAAAATAGGTCCAACTGATCTGAGTACTCCACTCAAAACCGTTTCCAGTTGAAACCTCCCATCAACTCTACTCTTTGTCTTCTACCAATAAGCCATTTTTCTATCCAGTTGATCATTCCATTTCTATGCCATGGGCCTTTAGTTTAATAGTAGTCTTTGGTGTGGCACTTTGTCAAAGGCTTTTTAAAATCTAAGTAGATTATATCTACTGGTGATCCCTCATCTAGCCACTTTGTGACATCTTCCAAAAACATAACATATTTGTTAAGCATGACCTCGCTTTTAAAAACCCATGTTGAGATGGGTTTATCAATTTATTTTTAACAAGAAAATCAACCAGGTGATCTTTAATTAGTCTTTCTAATAGTTTGCAAATCACCGATGTTAAACTCACTGGTCTATAGTTCTCTGACTTGTTTCTCGAACCTTTTTTAAATAATGGTATAATGTTTGCTTCTTTCCATTCTAACGGAACTATTCCCTCCTCTAATGACAAATTGAACACTGTTGCAAGCGGTATGCTGATTTGTTCTACAATTTCCAATAGTAATTTGGGAGGAATCCCATCCACTCCAGGTGATTTATTATCCTTCATATCTCTTATTTTCATAGCTACCATTGTTGGGGTTACAATTAGTTGTCCTAAATAGTCAAACTCTCTCCCTTCGAACTTAGTCTCAAGTACTGGTAATATACTAATATCTTCCCTGGTAAACACCGAACTAAAGTACTCATTTAGGTTTTCTGCCATTAAGAATCCCTCTGTTATTATGTTTCCATCACTACCTTCTAGAGGACCGACCTTATCCTGAACTTTCTGTTTACTTCGAACATACGCATAAAAACTCTTGCTGTCATGTTTTATATTAAAAGCTATTTTTTTTCGTAGCTTCTCTTTGAATTTCTAATTTCAGCTGTAGCTTGATTATGTGCTTCTTTATAAATGCTATAGTCTTCTTCACTTCCGGTATGTCTATATGTCTTCCACATCATTTGCTTGTACTTGATTTTTCTAATGGCTTCCTTCGATAAGTGTTTCTTCTTTGACCGTTTCCCCTGTTTTTTCAAGGGGACAAATTTGTCAACGACGCAGTCAATTTCACTCTTTAAAATATTCCAGCATTCTGTTGCTGTCTTATTCTTCAGTGTGTTATTCCAGTCTATCTTTGCTAAATATTCCCTCATGTCCTTATATCTTCCTTTGTGAAATTTTTTCCTGTACCTTATTTTTCTATTCCGTTCTCCCTTTACTTTGATGATAAAATGTATCTGGTTGTGATCACTACACCCCAGTGGCTCACATATCTCGACATTATCAACAAATTCCTTCTGTGAGCTCAATACTATGTCTAACACGTTCTCGCCCCTGGTTGCTTCTAACACATGTTGAGAAAGGAAACTATCTTGTACTAAATTTAAAAACTCTTGATCCTCTCTCCCGGTACTCTGTAGAGATGTCCACTGTATATGCCCATGGTTAAAATCCCCCATAATAATACAGTCCCGTTTACTCACTTCTTTGATAGCGTTATGTATTTTTTCATTCTCTTCCATGCTTATGTTTGGACTCCGATACACTAACCCAACAGTTAATGTTGAGTTTCCTGTAACTATGTTACACCAGACAGCTTCTTCACATTCTGCTTGTTTTTCTAATTTTATTTCATAAGCTTGGATGGATTCTTTAATATATAAAATAACTCCGCCTCCCCTTCTTCCTAATCTATCTTTCCTAAACATTACATACCCTGTCATTCCTAATTCGGCATCTGATATATCGGGTGTGGCCCAAGATTCAGTTATACCTATTATGTGAGGGTCAATATCTTCTACCATAATGTTTAGTTCATTTCTTTTGTTTACTATGCTCCTTGCATTTAAATAAACACATTTGTAACCAAATTCCGTAGGGCTTTCCAGGCTGTTCTTTGCTGATGTCTTTTTGCTATCTTTATCTATGCCTCTAGTATTTAGCTTCTCTGTGTATCCCCCCTGCGAAACTAGTTTAAAAAGTTGCAACCTGTTCCATTATTCAACGATCGAAGAAGGTTCTCGGAGAACACTGCTGCGCCCTTTCCGCTTAGATGGAGGCCATCTCTCATAAACATGTCTTCTTTACCAACAAAATATCCCCACAAATCTACAAATCCAACTCCTTCACACATCTGCTCTAATAGTCCGTTAATTGCCATCCTCTTGCAATTTCTAAATGTTGTTCCCCTTCCCCTCATCACTGGCAAGATTCCTGAGAGTATGATCTGTTCAACTCTCGTCTTCTTCAGTGTCTCTACCAACTCTCTGTATCTCTTTACTATCCTGGTTGTTCCATCCCTGTCTGCATTGTTCGTCCCTACATGTACTAATATAGACCCCCCTTGGCCATGCCCCAAAACGTTCTCTACCCGTTCAGTCACATGCTCTATCCTAGCCCCCGGAAGACAAACAACAACGTCTTCTCCTTTGCTTAATGTCCTGTCTGTCTACCGAGTAATTTCTCCGGCATCTGCGATTCTCTTGAACATGTTGTTAGCTCTGGCGACGCGAGCATTTAAACACGTGAAGTAATAACGGTCAATCACAAGTTAATGTCACATTGACCTCCGGTGTTTAAGAAGAAGACACAGTCGGCGTTGTATTTAGTAGAACTGCTAGATGTATTCTATAGAAAACACACTACAGAATTTCCGCGGGCCTCTAGGGTTCGTGTGTCCTAGCACTTGCCTATGGTGCCTAATGGTTAATCCGACAAGTCCTACTGTTCCTGACTAAGAGTCAAATGCTTTAGCAAAATTGCGTATATTTTACCATAAATAGGTAAATAAAACAATAAGTTAATAAATAAATATAACGAAAACGTCAACCACGAAAATGCATACCTTCCACCTGCTCTTCAGTGTGCTGTTTGTAGAGTTTTTCCTTAAACAAGTCGTGGATGGCCAGTGCCTCGTCAAGCACCATAGGGGCTTCGTCGTCTTCGGAAGCCATTGCGACGTCAGGTAATCAAGGGAAACGCCCGAGAAGGCAGCAAAAATATACCCGGAAGACTACGTAATACGTCTATTTTTTTAACGAGGCTGGCATAAAGTTACTATGTTACACGTTATGTCATTACGTCACTGTGTGAAAACATCTCACGTGACGCATCTAGCAGTGGGAGTGTTTTATCTAACTATAATGCAGCTTTGGGGTGTCCTCTTAGAACGCCAAACCTTGGTTTTAGGGATTAAATTAATCCGCGATGCTTTGACTACGAAGTAAGACGGATATATTCTCAAATTACAACATACTCTATTATGTCAAGAGTTATTCGTGTTTTTAATTATTAATTTGCTCAGACCACTTGAAAGACAGATAGTCGCTAAGTGTGCGCTGGTCATTTATAGAGAAGAGAGGGACAAAAAGCATAGCGCTGTAGCGCTTACATTTTTCCGGGGTTAGAAACGTTCTGATTGACGTTTCTGCGCATGCGCGATATATGTAAAATTATCAATGTGCAGCGAAAAGACAAAGCATTTATGGTATAAATATTACGGGTTGTTCGTTAGGATATATATAACCTCTCAGCAAAGTTATTTGTCGCAAATTAACATGAGGCAAACAAGTTTTGAGGCATATTTCGATAGCAAGCGTAAATCACGTGACTGTAGTGCGCCATAACCCGTGACAGTGATTTATTATAAAAAAACGTTATATTTTATTGCATTGAACATTTTAAGAAACTCTTCACAGTAATCATCACAGGTAAGTTAACGAACAGCTCGTGGCATTGATACCGAAAATGCTTTGCTGTTTCGCTGGACATTAATGATTTTACATTTATTGCGCATGCGCAGAAACGTCAATCGGAAAAATGTAAGCGCGACAGCGCACCTAAATCTAAATAACACCAACTTGGTTCGTAATTTGTCGAGCCGATCTGGACGTTTACCGATTAGTGGAAGCATTACACTGCCAAAACCATCTTGGTGGCAATTATGTAAGAAAACATAGAAATCTAAGTAAGTTTACTAAATAATATTAGTATTTTTTCGTCCATATTATTTAGTTTAGTTATAGTTTGTTAAGTAATATTAGCATTTTTAACAGCTTTAGATAGGCGTACTCAGCGATTATACACGTTACGTAACCAGTTATGCAAAATAGCTACATGAAAGTATAATATCGTATACTATAAAAAATACTCGTCGAACGAAACTATAACTTAATTACAGTTTAACCCGATGGAACTGGACGCTAGGCGTAATTAAGTGGAACGAAGTACATGCCATAACGCCAGTCAAGTGTCTAAGCACTGGACTGGAACCAAAAACGTTGAAGTACCAATCAGACGACGGGAAAAAGCAATTAATGTCAACATCGTTATAGCTACGTTTTGAGACAGTTGAAAATGCGGTTGCTTGGTTTTGTTGAAATTAAATTCGGAAAACAATTGTTTGGTGGAGATTTGTTTGTCAGTAACAGGGACGCGCTATTTTATTAATCTGTTTGCGATACGAACATTATAGTAATTATTATACAGTAGAGCGTACACATAATTATCGACATAATGAAATCGGATGATTCGCGGCGGAGAAACGAAGTAAGAATGTTCATTAAAATGTTAAGCATTCAAGTAACAGTCGCAACTAATTTATATTCAACCATTTCCCCCAGCATTAAACAAGGTCAAAAAAGCGTTTAGAGAGTGGCATTGGGCATTCCAAAAGAAGTTAGAGCGGTGTGGTGCCACCTACCGGGTACTTGCGTACCAAACAAACGCGACTTGCTGGTGTTGCATACATTAGTAGCCTTTGCTAGAAAGTAGTAGTTATTCTACATTGTGTACAGGCACACATTTGAGAAGTGATGCATTTTGGACATTTAATGCTAGAATAAAAGGATGATTTTACAACTATTATCTATAATGGACATACATATTTTTTTATTATAATTCCACCCAAAGCAAAATTCAGGTTGAAACAGAAAATAGTGTTTCTAAATAACATCAGCTAGACGGTGGAAGCACTGAATGTGACATAGCCCTCATCCAGCAAGGGATCAAGGGAGAAAAGAAACGGTGTCAATTAAAATCAAGAAAATTATAGCTCTTTAAATGGTGACTGTGCTGATATTAACCAACAGTTGACAATCATGTATTTATACCTTTATTTTGTAACCTTTTCGCATCACAACTTATCTACAAATGTCAGGTTGGGCTAAATTGCTAGGATAAATTTGATGTTGACTCTACCCATTAAATGGTATTCCAATCAGCAAGCCTGGTGAAATGTCCCAGCAGTCTGTGACGTGCATTGATGCTACATGTGTGAAGTATCCAGCAGTCAATGAGCAAACAACATCCAAACCGAGTTCACAGCCTACCAAAGGTAGTGCCACATCCATGATCACTTGGTCAAAGTGCTGCTGCTGACTATTGTTCAGGTGACATCCAAGAAATCAAATTAAACTGTCAGTGTGCCTATCCTTCAATCGCCTTCTGTAGTGCCTCGTAACACTCGAGGCCGATGAGAGCTTCTGCCTTCGCCTGGTCATTCGATGCTGCATTGACTTCAGCCGTAGCCTTGTTCAAACCTTCCCGCACCGCCTGCAATTATATACATACAACATGAGTGGTATACGGCATCTGAAAAGCTCCTCTCTATGCAAACAGTGGTGAGGATGGTCAAAAAACATATTGTTAAGGAAACAGAAAATTAATAATGAGGTGCAACAACTGGCAGGAATTGAAAGAGATCCAAGGCTATAGTGGTATGTCTATGTCCAGACAAAAGAGAAAGAAACAAGTGGCTGGTTGTAAAAACATTCAGGATAAACTGCATAATACTACTACCCCGGTAGTTGTTATGTCATAATTCTATGCATTAAAATAGAAATCTAACCTTTGTTGTTGACACAAAAAAATTTGCTCTATTATATAATAGAGACGTAAAACAAACAATTACATATCTAAAACAATTAAATAATGCCTGCATCAAACAATTTGTGCAAATATGTATTACGCATGTTCATCTATCTTTGAGGTACTAAAATTACCACATACCTGAGCATCAATATTCTCCATGGCAATTGCCTCTTCTGCCAAAATCTGTACAGATGAGTCATCATTGACAGTGACAGAGCCACTGCTTACTGCAATAAAACATATGTAACTTAGTATCAACATCTTACATAATAACTGTTAATATTTTTTTTTAATAATCCAATTCACAATTCAGAATGAATCATGATCATTCTAGTTAGCATTGTACTTTCCGTTACAATCCAGTCTAAACGTGTGCAATTATAAAAAAATTCCACCTGCCACTACCTCTCAAAAGATGGGTGAATGATGGATGGGTTCTCTAGGTAAAGCTCTGCTTGTACATCATTGATACTGTCACATACATGTAACATATTTTGCACACAGCATTTCTGTTTCTACATAAATGATTGCTATTCCATGATACAACCACTGTAACTTTATATTCAGTTTTCAATTTAGAAACCTATTTCATCAACTTGCAACATTTGCTGATTTCGTGCTCAGTCTGAAAACATTACGCACATTATACATGCAGAATTGCAGATCTGGTTTTCATTAATATTTCTATTACTTTGTTTGCCATAACTACATCCCTGCTTCCGAGTGTGGATCTTTTTACATTCACAACTACGCACCAAAGAATCTCTTAGACGTAGCGTCGTCTTCATGGACTGTAATAACGCCAGGTTTCAGCACGGCCAACAGGGGCACATGATCAGGAAGGATGCCAAAACTGCCGCTGAATGATGGCACATCGATTTGCTTCACCTTGGCGGCTTCATAGTGAACCTACACCACAATGACAATATAATTATCAACTTAACAATCACCTGATCACCACACATAAAAACGTGACCAAACCTGAAACACGAATACACATCTGAATAAATATTGGCTGATAAATATTAGTGCATGGTCATTTTATACATAATAATTTATATGCTGGATAGTTTAATGGTAAAATCGAGAATGGCCCAGATTCTACACAAGTGTGAGGTCACTCAAAAACTTGGGAGCCATAAACAAAATAAAATTTTCATAACATTAGCAATGTCTCGTCAATGCTTCTAGGAAATGTAGCGATATAGATGTGTGTGTATTTATGATATAATAATATAAAAAAATGCACTATTTCTTGAGCTGCCGAGAAATCACAGACTGAGTTCACGTTATTTCTCAAGCTGCTCGAGAAATAAGGGACAGAGTTCACATTATTTCTCGAGCAGATCTGGATGTGCATGCTCGTGCACTTAGGAGTATTTTTATGGCATTAAGTTGACAAACTGACTAAATGTGACGCTGCTGGAACGTTTCCTGTCTGTAACGTTTCCTGTGTGTATTTATCTGTTCTGATGAGAAATAACGTCGACTCGGCTCGTTATTTGTCGAGCAGATTTGAATGGGCATGCATATGTCTTAGCAATGTTTTTTGTGGCATGTACATGGATATACTTATTGTTTGTAGTAAATGCGACGCTCTTAGGTAATTTCCTGCTTGTATTTATCAGTTGTCATAAGAAACAATGAGTTTTCTAGCTCGATGGCTAGAAAACTCTATTATGCTGCACATTGCTTGGGTTAAAATTTGGATAACACGACAACTGTTGCATGAAAATATAAAAAATTAATTGCACTGTACATGGAATATTTGTGTGAATAAAATGTGTTATTAAAATTTCTGTGTTGCAATCAATTACATTTCAGATCTTGAAGCAAACTTCAACAATTATGATGAACAAAAAATAAGCAACTTCATCACACTACATATTAACAAATCTTAGAACACACCACACTGCTCCTTTGAAATTAATGTAGCCATGTATGTTAGTTTCATCATAGTAAAACATTTATACAATTTTGATGGTTAGTTTTCAAATTATAATTGTTTTTGTAAACAACGCCAACGTGACTGAAGACAAAAAATCATGCCGTAATTTAAAAAATGGGTATCGTTTACCGAATGGAATGTTCTTTTCCTATGTAAAATCAACACTCGAATAACGAAAGGTAGCACAATCCTTTCACAAACAGATGCTTCCTTATCAGAAGCAATGTGACTGCATATTAATAAAATACCCTAAAATAAATAAATCGAACAAAGTACGGACGGTGATCCGATCAACAAAATGACTGCATACTGGCGAAATGAACATGCCGCAGACGGGTCATCTTCTTCGTATCTCAACAACGAAAAGTCGCACAGACAACGTAGATGGACAATAACAGTAAACGCGATGCTGTTGTGTCGTTTCCTGCTTGTATTAATCAGTTTTCTAGCCATTGAGCTCCTCAAGAAATACCGCCAACTTGATTCGTTATTACTCAAGCATGCATGCACGTCCAGAATTCCAGATCTGCTCGACATTTCTTAAGCAGCTTGATGGATAAGAAAACTCATTATTTCTCATCAGAATGGGTAAATACATGCTAGAAATTACCCAACAGTGTTGCGTTTATAACAAATAATCACTATGTACACACATAGATGGCACGAAAATATTTCTAAGAGCACATGCATGCATGTCCAGATCTGCTCGAAAAATAACGAACCAAGTTGGCATTATTTCTTGAGCAGTTTATCTGAACGGACAAATACATGCAAGAAACAACCCAACAGTGTTGCATTTACTACGAACAATTAGTATGTGCACGTAGATGGCAGGAAAATATTTCTAAGTAGTAAGAGCACATGCATGCACGCACATATCTGCTTGTAACGAGCCAGGGCCCTGAAGGATAAGAAAACTTGTTATTGTTCTTCACAATGGATAAATACATGCAAGAAATGAACCAACAGCGTCGCATTTACTACAAACAGTTAGTATGTAGGTCCACCAGTATGTACACATACATGCCACAAGCATGTTTCTAAGTGCACTATTACTTGCACGTCCACATCTGCTTGACAAATAATGAACCATAGATCTGCTCGATACGTAATGTAACAATTCTGTATTATTTCTCGAGCTGCTCGATAAATAATAACCCATGTTGCGTTATTTGTCGAGCTGCTAGACAAATAACTGTCTGACTTCGCATTATTTCTCGAGCTGCTCAATAAATAACAACCTGAGTTGCTGTTATTTCTCGTGCTGTTTGACAAATACTTGACTGCTTCTTATTTATCGAGTAGCTCGCGAAATAGCCTGAGCAAAAAATAGTGTAAAATGCGAGGCCCAGGGTGAATACAGTGCGATGATCATGCTGTGGAATTATGTAATTAACACGCTGAGCCCGAGATAGTAAACTTCGGCGAAAAATATTTTGTGTTGTTAACTGAATCGAAGAATCACATTATATTCGGGTCTTAGCCAAATATTTGTTAGCTCGACCTGGGCGATAAAAGAGTGGGAAATCGCCGCGAAGGCCGGCGGGGCTTCGAAAACAACCGCGCCGACATTTAGCATAAAAACTTCATATACCGTAACCGGAGACGCAAACGTAAAAGCCATGTCGGCATAGCCTCTCCTCTGCTGCTGAGCAGCAGTAACCAAACGCGCACATTGTCGCACGCTTGCGTGCAATTTCGTAGCCGACCGCAAAATTGACATTGCTACTTCTTCGTCTAGTCGCGGAAGGACAATCCCACAATGCATAAGCCCTTGACTAATTACCGGCCCACGGTGAGGCGCCACTGTAATTGTGACTGCGACATTCGGTGGCGACACCTACCGGATATCCACTCAACCAACGTTGGGCTCCGGACGTTGATCTTCAATAATGACATTTCAGAGGTAGAAAGTGAATATTTATTTCCTGGATACGGAAACACAGCGTTTGACACTTTGGGCACTGGTTGGTGCACCTTACCATGCAACACAGCTTTTGACCAAGAGTGAGTAAAGTTCAGCGTTCCGCAAATATGTGCGCACAATTTTCTCTGGCCATCAATGCGGCCATCATTACAGACATATTATCATATTTATATATGCCAAACCCAAACTTACAATTCCAAATAAATCTAAAATCAAACTCCGCCCCCGTCTAGTCTAGGCTAGCAGGAGCAGTTCAGTAAGATCATGACATTAGTGTATTGTATCAAGCCTTGTATCAATACATACATACATATGATGATATTCAGAAATATACAACAACTTTATTCACAGTACCATTTTTTTGCGACTTAATAATTACAACAAAATTTTAAAACTATTTATAAACAGTGCATCATTGATTTTTGTGTAAAAATGTTTTGGTTGATGTTATTATTGTTATACATTGCAAAAAAAGTTATATAACAAAACGGTGTCAAAAAGAAATATTGGTTCCACTTATAAAAGCAAGCACTCCAAATCAACACATCAGCTGATTAAACTAGCAGGAACGTCCAAAATTTGCTCAGTGATTTACCTTTTCATGTTATATTGTACACTGGTCATCTCCTTCATATATATCAGTAGCAATATGAATGTGGCAACATTATATAGAGCTTTGGACTGTCGACTAGGAGAGCTTGGGTTCAAATTCTGTGATATGCCATGGTAAACAG
The DNA here is from genome assembly GCA_025642075.2 of Ridgeia piscesae. NCBI lineage: Eukaryota > Metazoa > Annelida > Polychaeta > Sabellida > Siboglinidae > Ridgeia > Ridgeia piscesae. The sequence goes on from JAODUO010000002.1 coordinate 531,639, forward strand.
TGGGCAAGTTTTTTCATTCGACATTGCTCAAGTTCACCAGCGGTATAGATGATTATACCTGACTGTAGACAGTGGTTGATATTTTTGTAGGAATAGTCTTTGTGCATTAATTGCAGCATGGCTGGGTGATTCCTTTAGAAGCCAAGATGGTCTTCGATTGTAAAGTGTAAAGTGCTTTGAACAATTCTGAGAGTTAAAAGGATGCTGCATTATATAAAACTTACAGTTTTTACATAATATCATTAAAAAGTAAAAACATTATTTTTTAAGCTGAATACAATATCTGTTTGCTATGTATGTTTACTGATATAGATTATCTTTCGTGGATTGTAATCAATACAATTTCTCAGAAAATGAGACAAAGTACTGCAGTGAAACCTCATTACCTTATATACAACCATTTTGTGGAACCTTTGCATAAATAAAAAAAGTTGCTTTATGTGGAAGTGTTTGTTCTTCTGTGATGATTAATGTGTGTATTAGATCAGAATACTGCACAATAGTTCATTCTGATGGTCATTTCAACCCAAACACTATCCTTATAAACATGCTCAGAATGCATGGAAAATGTCAACTTGAAGTGATTGTATGTCCTGTCTGATGTCACGATACCATATGGTTGCCTAGCTAATTAAATTTCAACTTTCCATTGGAAGCACTATACAGAATGGTTTAAAACCGAATTTATACTACAAAATAATGTTATCTCTTAGAGATTTTACATATATATATATATATATATATATATATATTATATATTGTCTGTTTTTAAATATATTATTATAATACTGTATACACAGATATTTAACTATAATATTATAATAGCTAAATAATAAATATAAAGATATATAAATTACATACAAATATCTAAATATACTTACATATTATACACACGACTATTTTCTGAGTTTCCATGGTATCACACATTCACATCCACCTTGAAACAATGCATTTGGTCAGATGTCAAGCTGCTGCAGGCGATCTTGGCCATACTCTACCTGCAATAATTAGATTGACTGGTTGTGTAAGCCGTGCTTGCTGCATCGTCAACAAAGCACAGGTGCAGGGAGAAAGCATCACCTGGGTTATCTGATCCAGCAGCAGTTGTAGGCAGGACAGGGCTGTGGAGATTATTTCAGTGGACACAATGGAAGGGAAGGAGGGAGGAGGACGATAGGAAGGAGTTTTTATGATGAAGAAAAACAAGAAGACTCCAATGCAGGAAAGGACCGTCTTACCTTGAGAGCTGATGCTTGCTACAGAGTTGTTTCACCTGGATTATTGATGTATCTGTATGTTACAAGTTTCCAGCACGAATTATCATAGATCATGTCAAAGCACGACTGTCAGATCTGAAATGTCGTCATTGGTAATTATGTGTTGATCATGAGTGTATGGAAGCCACAATTTGGCAGAATTATCGTGCAGCAACAAAGTTTATATTTGATAAAAAATAGACTAAACAATAAAAAATCAGTTCATGATTTTATATTTTTATTTGACACTTAATTTTCAGAAGCAGGTGCGATGTTTACTTGTGTTTGTGTGACTGCAGATCAAAGCTTCTCAGTCCGGTGTGGACGCAATAGTGGCACCTGACAGAACTGTGGACATCACACAGCAACTGCCAAGAATGAGCTTGACAAAGATCCGTCACACGCAACAGAAACACAGGAAGTCAAGAGTGAAAGGGGTAAGGTATAATTTTACTGTAATTATAATATATGAACCATGTATTATTTTGTGGTGTGTTGTGTTTGTTGGGGAAGGTATATGTATGAGTGTATGTATGGATGAGGAGAGATGATATGAGCGGATGGTTGTGTGTGTGTGTGTGTGTGTGTGTGTGTGTGTGTGTGTGTGTGTGTGTGTGTGTGTGTGTGTGTGTGTATGGTTGTGTGTAGGGTGTGTGTATGGGTGTGTGTATGGGTGTGTGTGTGTGTGTGTGTGTGTGTGTGTGTGTGTGTGTGTGTGTGTGTGGTGTGTGTGTGTGTGTGTTGGTGTGTGTGTGTGTGTGTGTGTGTGTGTGTGTGTGTGTGTGTGTGTGTGTGTGTGTGTGTGTGAAGTGAGGCAAATGTGTGTGTGTGGGTGAGGTGTGTGGGTGAGATGTGTATGTGAGGTGAATGGATATGTGTGTGCATGCATGCATGTGTGGGTGGGTGTGTACGTTTGGGTAAACATTATTAACATGTCTGAGTCTATAAACTCTTGTGTCACTGTGGAGGTATCAAATGTCTTAGTTCCATACACAGCTGTGTACAAATTGTCACTGGGGTGCACCTGATGAGGGAGGGGTGTAGGGTGTAAGGAAAGAGGAGGGTAATGAATTCATAAATGGAAATACTGCTCATACTAAAATTATGCATGATTTGATTAGCCAAGACAATTTTCAAGAAATTATGATTTATATAACTTGTTAATGTTAACGTCATTATGATATGTATCCATGGATTGCTTTTATAATTTTCATAATTAATTATGTGATTGTTGACGTCGGATATTTACATGAAATGCTTATGTAATTTTGCCAATGTTTATATTATGATATCACTTGAAGTCTTAAAATGTCCTTTGGTGTATGCCAAATTCGTTTAAAAAAATATAAATTAAAATTATCTTATGGTACGTTTGTATTAGTCAATTACCTGATATATTTTTTTTCATAAATGCAAAAAAAGTGTTATTGCCATGAGACATATACACAAATATATAATGTTGTAATGGATACACCTGTAAAATGTCTTGATACAATGACATCAGCTATGAATTCGGCAACTATTATGATGAGGCAAAGGTCAAACAAATTCCTGTGGAAACATAAGTTTGTGTTATTGCTACCAACGAGGAATCTACAATGCCTGGGTCCACCTGTAAAATATTGTCCAGTGCTATGAGGGTCACAGTATTTATTGTTGTCATGGATATATTTGTAAAATGTCTTGTTGCCATTGGTGCACCTGCAGTATCTCTCGTTACCATAGCGATACACTTGTTAAATGTCCTGTTAACATGGATACAACGGTAACTTGTTACCATGGAGGCACCTATAGACTATCTTGGTACAGTTGATGTGTTGTCGAGGTAAAACTGTTGACATGGTGGTGTGGCGTTATATGCACACAATGAAGCACTCATGCGTGACGTATAGTCTGTTATTACTCCAACGTTGTTACTGTGGGCACATAAAGCCATGCATTCACGCTAAAGTCTATCATACTTGAAAACACAATCTTGTTGGTTGTACGCTATCTCGCTGTTGAATAGAACTAATAAGATGCAATCGTCAAGCTGGATCTTACAGCCATGCAGGTTCAGCGATTTCATTATTCCTGCATGAATGACCAGCGTGTCAATAACATACGACAGTCTCGTAATTAGTAATATCACGCAGCACTTCACCAAGCGGCCAGTGTTGTTATTTAACAAGCCTGTGAACAAGATCGGCGTTATTGATCACGTCGATGGGTTCTTGCCAAGAACTTTTCTGTTAGCACAGTGCATTAGCTGCATGCTTCGTCTGTGAAGCCAGGTGGATTACAGCTGCAGAGTGAGTCGTTGTGTCTTCTCCACCCCACAGAAGACACTTTAGATGGCACTCTTGTCATTAGGAACTGACTGACCCAGCCTCAGTTGACAGATTTCTTCCTTCAACAAGGTATTATTCATATTTGTATTAGGTTTTCGCTTGATGTCATCTTTGACTTGGAATTTGACAACAATGTGTGGATAACAATGTGGACAGAATTGCATTTGATGTGACTGCTGAAAATATATGGTGGAAAAGCGATTTCAAACAAATAAGTTTTCAGTTTTTTACTATAGGTGTCTATAGTTTGAGAAGTTGTTGGTGCAGCCACAGAGAAAGTTTGCCAATATTCAGCATAGTTTTAGGAAAAAAAGTTGTTTCGAAATGGATGATCTAATTAGGGGTCCTAGAGATATCAGAGAAATGTAGCAGATTAACTAAGTATGTCGGTTGTTGAGTAGAAAGAGTACGGAATGTAACAGTAGCCAATTTTAATTTAATTCAACTGCAAGCCAATGTAACTGCATAAGTAAGGCAGTACCACAAGAAAATGCTCTAAATGGATTAGCCATTTGCAATGTCAGTGCCTCATGAAATGGCAAAAGACGATTACAGGCATGTTTGCAAATGAATTTTGTGTCAAGATATTTTCTTTTGGCCAAAGACAGAAACATCTCTTGACTCTAGAAGAACAGGCCGTGTAAGCAGAATCAAAGAATAATGTCTAATGAACACACTAGCTTCAATCAGCATGTCCTGTTCCACATGAACCAGAGATGGAGTCTTAATCATAATAATGGAAACTGTCACAAATATCTGGAATCCTGTCTACAGCCTTTAGAGGTAAAGACCACGAGGTTAGAAATGCCATGGCTAGGCACTTTGTCAGCAGTCTGAAAACTGGACACTAACAATACAACTGCAGGTTACTAGGAAACTAGTTCTTGTTAAAATAGTCTCTCTGTATAGACTGGTTAATATTTACTTACCATAGCATATTGTATTGCATAAACGTCATTAAATTGTGTTTGCATGTATTAAACTATTATTGTCAGAAAGAGCAAAGTGACTATTAATTGTGGGCGGGCATAGGTGTTTTTGTATGCAGTACAGAGTGGTTCACACACAGTGGGAAAAGGGTTTATATTAATATCAAGGATGGACACAGAGTGCTGGATCATTCTCAATCACAATAATTTTATTCTGCACCAACAAAAACAAGACCTTGTCCACAGTCATATGTCAGGACTATGTGTTTCTCACTGCCAATAGATCGGTGAATCAGTCATGCAAAGAAAGTTCTCATTTCCCTCTTGAAAACACAGCCTCAGGCTCACTCTCCCCCAAATTCCACCATCTTACCCCATCCCAACCATAGTGCCATCTCATGGTAGACTCAGTTGCTATATACTTTCAGCATTAAGCAGCATATAAGTGATGGAAGTTCATCCATCAAATAAAATAATTAACTTACAATAGCATCATGGTGATCCATAACGTCAGTAAGAAATGTAATGTTTTAGGTGAGATATTTCTTGTGCAATATTTACTAGTTATTGATGAGGACAAAACTGCATGATTATTGTCTCATTGTATATGGAGTTAAAATAGACACTATTTTGAGCAAAATAAGAACAATACATTCATGGAACACCCAAATCATCAGTTGGATCTTGGGTCAGAAACAGAGCAGACCAGAATCATTAAGCAAATTGTGAAAAAAGCAAGGAACTGAGGAAGTGTTGTTGATGTAACACTGTAGATATGGGGGGTTACAGTTATAAGTGGTCATGTTCACGAGTACACGTCCCTCAATTTTCTTATAAAGATTATTTATAGTTTTGGGTGTTTTTTGTAATGGGAATGGTTGTCCTGATTTTTGGTGTAAAACATGTTTTGTTTTAGACATAGTAACAAGTTATTGTGAGATGATAAAGTTCTGACTGGTGAGGAAGTCTTATATTTTGTTCCATGGTCAAATACACTCCATGTAGTCACACATAACTGTGGAGTGCTGTAGTGCAATGGTGCATACAGTAACTGGAGCAATGAACTCTAAATAGAGAGAAGGTGGGTTCAAATCTATGGCCGTGTTATACCTAGGGCAAGTTCAGTCACTTCACATAGCTCAAATTCACCCAGCTGTAGAAATGAGTACCTAGTTATAGACAGTGGTGGATATGAATAATATCCGCACATTAATTTCAGCCTGGCTGAATGCTTCCAAGAAAAATCACGATGGTGTTCGATTGAACCAAACTACGAGGGAATAATGTTTATCAAGCTTACCTTTTTTTTTTTGCTTTGCTTTTGTGCTATATTGACCTTAATTGGGTTTGAGAACTTTGACCCACAAACATGCACGCTGTATGTGGTGTGTTCTTCCAATAATTGACTGACAAATTTACAGCTGGAGTTGTTCACTTCTGGACACATCTGGAAAATTGCTGTTGATTAACTGCTACAATTGCACTGACCCGAATTGTTATTAATTTGGTGGTACAGCTCACCTGGACATCGTCGAAAAATTACACCAAACCAAACAAATTAGCTGTAAGAAAAGCGTATATATTTCTGTAGTTGACACATAATGCCAGGTGTGTATTAGTTGTGATGTGTGGGCTTTTGATTGGCTGTTTACAGGATGTTTAGACAGCAGTCACACGTACACTGTGGTCAAGAACTTGAGATACTAGTAATTTTATACTTTGGCTAGAATTGCTAAATACTGTTAATTTATTACAGCCAGTTGGATGTATTAGTCAAACATTATTCATATACTTAGAGTTGTGTAACTAGCCAATTGTTTGGACATCAGTCATCAGCTAATGTGTTAGCAATGCTAAGGTTTTCAAATATGTAATATGTGTACTATAACAAAAAAATATCATTAATAAAATACTTAACATTTCTTCCATAAGTGGCTTAGGTCAACCATTAGCCAACTGTTTAGGGCTGTGGGCCAACCATTAGCCAACTGCTTGGAGCTGTGAGCCAAGCATTAGCCAACTGCTTGGAGCTGTAAGCAGTAAATGACCAGATATTGTATACTCTTCGTAGGCATTGCAATCTTATCAAAGAAGTTCTGTATCCATTATGCGTACCTTTTGAATACCACAGCAAATTGGTATCATATAGGTGGCAGATTAAAGTATAATCAGCTATAGTATTATAGTGATATGATTAAGTCAAGCTCACGGATCTTTATTGTAAATGCCTACCATGGTCCAGGCCTGGGCCACATGTCTAGTAAGTATTGTTAATGGATTCCATAAGACCAGTTATGTGTGATTGTGTCTATGTCAACTTTGCTGTGTATTGCTATTGCTATATATATTCATGAATGTAAGGTCAATAGTTTAGGCTGACTTGGACAATGGCTTTTGTGGTGTTATGAAGCAGGCGCTGGTTAATTGCAAGGTTCAGCAACTTGTACGTCTGCGAGCAGTGCCAGTCAATACCCTGGGGGTATCACATGTCAGTGTCTGCAGAATGGCGTTCTATTAATTAAAGGTGTTTCTTCAATTCAGAATATTTGTTTGTCTCATTTCAAATAAAGTTTGCAAAAATTCTTATCTTCATGGCATCACTACCATAAAGCCTTCTAGCTTATTTGTACAATTGTTATGTGTAGCTTTTGAACAAAATCATCAGACAAACTATTAATTTCTATACCCATGAAAAAATCATCACTATTAATTTCTACTGTGTATCTGTACTGAGTATCACATTATACCAAAAATGTGGCATGTTTTCCGTGTAATTGGTGGAAGAACTTTTATGATCATCTCCATTTAATGCTGTTTGTTGGGTAACCTAAACAAACTAATATTTTTCTGAAAGGCCTAATTATTAAGCAACGTATAAAAGTATTATGTAATTAAATGTGTTTATTGTGTGACTCATGTGTTATACTGTCACCTTTTCGTTACTAATGTCTGGTACACAAAATAACTTAGTTAAATTTAGTGAATATTAATAATAATGACATGTTGTGCAGTGAAACTGCCACTTGAGGTGGCCACCAAACATGTCAATAAGTGAGGTATTTTTAATTAATCAATACAGCATATTGCCTTTCAATATTTTATGACAAACATTAATGTCATTAAGGCCTAGTCTCCATGCTAGTTGTGCAAAGTTAATTACATTTCAGTCCTGTGTATTATTGACAGTTTAATGTGGCCCTCTGTGTAGTAGATTTTAATATATGAAAAAACATCACAGGTGTCACATTTGACTGGTTCTATGACTAATATGACACATACTTTAAATGGACACTCCAGTGGTGGTGTGATCTATTGTAAGTAAGTAATTTATTTTCAGAATCGCATACATCATACAAATAAATATATCAATATAATTCAATATATATATATATATATATATATATATATATATATATTAATAGAATATACAATATAATAATTTTTTACATATAATTATAACTATAATTTTTAATGACATTTTAGACCTCTTATAATATTAATTTATTTGTTTACTAACTTAATATTTTTTGAAGATAATTTATAATTTTAAAGGACATTATTATATTTTTTGTTTACTAACTTAAAATAATATTTTAGAAGATAATTTATAATTGTAAAGGACATTTTATATATATTTATTTATTTATTAACTAGCTTGACACAATTATTTTTAAATAGATAATATATTATTTTAAAAGATATCTGAGATATGTTATTTATTTATTAGATCAAAATAATATCTTTTTATCATTTTAAAGAACATATTATGTACACTGTATATTATATATTTATTTGCCATATTTCATTTTATTGTGTATATATAGGCACTATGTGAGTCAACGCCAGA
>JAODUO010000002.1:545000-595000 GCA_025642075.2 Ridgeia piscesae
AACACACTCATACACACACACACAAACACACATACACACACATAAACACAGAAACACACACAAACACACATATGCACACAAACACACATACACACACAAACACACATACGCACACACACACACATACACATGCAAACACACATACACACACAAAGACACATACACACATACACACACAAACACACATACACACACAAACACACACAAACACACACAAATGCACATACACACATAAACACACATAAACACACATACACACACCCTCACTCACTCATTCACTCACTCACTCTTACATTTGTTCTGTCGTGACCATATATAGATACAGAGCACACACACACACACACACACACACACACACACACACACACACACAACAACACACACACACACACACACACACACACACACACACACACACACACACACACACACACACTACACAACACACACACACACACACAACACACACACACACACACACACACACACACACCGTAGGCTGTTAATGAAGTTATTTGATGCATCTAATTGCACCGATGTCTGTCCGAGGCTTGCGACACAACACATGTAGTATGAGTTGTTGGGAAATCAATATGCAGCAGTGTTCCTGAAGCTATCTGCTTGCACGGCTTCTTAATGATCTCTGTCATATTGGCCTCATCAACTTCTCATTGCAGACTCCCCCTCATTACCACAAGTGTCACGAAAATGCTCACATGTGATTGGGTAGAATTGTCAGTGGTACTATTACATGGTTTCATGTAATGGTACAACTGACAAGTCCACTGAGAGAAAGAGACATGGTTTCATGTAATACTTTGTTTTACCGCACATACTTACATACATAGTTTTACATATCCTGTTATCATGTTGGATTATGAGCTTTGGACTCTTGACTAAGAAAACCTGGGTCCGAATGCTGCACTGTATAACCCTGGGCAAGTTTTTTTTTTCACCATACTTTGCTCTGGTTTGTTTAGCTGTATAAATAAGTACCTGGCTATAGACAGTGGTGGATATTTGTACAAGCAGGCTTCACGCATTGATTGCAGTGTGGCTGGATGCTTCCCCGAGAAGTTGAGATGGTGTTTGGTTGAACAGGTCTGCCAGGGATGTGAAGTATAAATGCTTTTAGCAGCCTGGAGGACTGCGCTATATAAGAATTTGCCTTTTAAATGTGACTTGATGATGTTTCAGGGTTCTGGATGCAGAAGGAGACGTCTGGGGCCCTCAGTGCCTTCCGACAACTCACCAGAGTAAGTGTACAACACTCACGTGATTGTGTCTTATGTCATGCTTATGTGTGTGTGTGTGTGTGTGTGTGTGTGTGTGTGTGTGTGTGTGTGTGTGTGTGTGTGTGTGTGTGTGTGTGTGTGTGTGTGTGTGTGTGTGTGTGTGTGTGTGTGTGTGTGTGTGTGTGTGTGTGTGTGTGTGTGTGTGTGTGTGTGTGTGTGTGTGTGTGTGTGTGTGTGTGTGTGTGTGTGTGTGTGTGTGTGTGTGTGTGTGTGTGTGTGTGTGTGTGTGTGTGTGTGTGTGTGTGTGTGTGTGTGTGTGTGTGTGTTGTGTGTGTGTGTGTGTGTGTGTGTGTGTGTGTGTGTGTTGTGTGTGTGTGTGTGTGTGTGTGTGTGTGTGTGGTGTGTGGTGGTGTGTGTGTGTTGTGTTGTGTGGTGTGTGTTGTGTGTGTGTGTGTGTGTGTGTGTGTTGTGTGTTGTGTGTGTGTGTGTGTGTGTGTGTGTGTGTGTGTGTATGTGTGTGTGATGTGTGTGTGTGTGTGTGTGTGTGTGTGTGTGTGTGTGTGTGTGTGTGTGTGTGTGTGTGTGTGTGTGTGTGGTGGTGTGGGTGGTGTGGGTGGGGGGGGTGGGTGGGTGGTGGTTCAGTGGGTGGGTGTGTGTGTGTCATGAGCACGAGCACGCGTGAGTGTGTGTGTGTGCGTGTGTGTGATGGTGTGATGGTGTGATGGTGTGATGGTGTGATGGTGTGATGGTGTGATGGTGTGATGGTGTGATGTGTGTGTGTGTGTGTGTGTGTGTGTGTGTGTGTGTGTGTGTGTGTGTGTGTGTGTGTGTGTGTGTGTGTGTGTGTGCGCGTGTGTGTGATGTGTGTGTGTGTGTGTGCAGGCATGCATGCATGTGTGTGTAGCCTCGAAACACTTAAGGCTTCATGTTTGGCTACTCTGAAGAAACCTGATGCTTAAAAATATTTTGTTTGAAATTCCCACAGATTAAATGTTCTTATCAAATAATATAAGGGTTTATACCAGATGTTAGATAGACATTAATCGTTGTCTGTGATGTTATGCATGGAATTTGCAAATGTGAAAAATACAAACTGGCAAATGATATACAGCTGTACACTGATTATTTTGTAAATTGCATAGAAAGCATGCTTAACATTTTGCAGAACTGCTCAAATTTATGTCATGTTTGTTACATGTCAAATAGGGACATTTTAGGATACTGCTTTCTGCATTTATGTATATATATATCAATGCTATGATAATGAGATAGATGGACAGTTTTGCTAGTTACCTTAAAAGAAAACTCTCCTAAATAACGATTGGTAAAACATGTGTTTGCAAATGTGTGTGGCTCCCATGTTATCAACAAGTTTCGGTCTTAAAAAAAAACTCCTGTTTCCATTTGCATGTTAAGATTTTGCACTTCTGAATAATTATTTTCAATATATATATAATTATATGGCCCTTGACTATGCATCGTTAATGGTTTAATGAGGTTGATTAAAACTGAGAGGGTGGCCTTTCACAGCAAATAACTGTGTAGACGTCAAATAGACAAAGAAGCTATTAACTAACCAAATACCCTACAGTTAATTATTATTCACCTGTGTAAATATGCTGGTGTTATGTTTTGTTATTATACGTAAACATTAGAATCCAAGTATGTTTGTGTAATTGTGACTTAGCAACTGTGGGATAAATATTTATAACTTTGCAGTTATATCGCCATATTCTGTACAGGAGAAATTGCGTCAAATGAAGTTATACTGTTGTTAAATTAACTCATGTGACATATTGTATACATTACAGTCATTGCACCGAGGTGGCAGGAAACAGAAAGCGCTACCTGGTGGCCGATTACAGCCCCTCTACAAAAACCACATGGGACCACCTCGGATCGAAGGGTACGTTTCTTTCTTCACAGCTTATATAATGATAAATAAATGCATCTTATGATAGAAATGTACATCATTAATTTTATATAAACCCAAAACTGGGTATTTTGTTTATTTGTGCTAAAGCGAGTTGTTTTGCTCTGTTACTGGTAATCAGCTATAGTGGGGTAGTTATGGTTGAACATTTAATGAATTAGTTGTCATTTGTTTTGAATGTGAAAAAACTAAAATTTCAAAAAGCAAAGTGTGATGTGCAGCTGTCAAAGTGCATTCTGGGATATGAATATTTTGCTTTCTTTTTTAACTTTCTGCAGTCGCATTTTTCTAATTGTAAACATCTTTACAGTCTTATTACCAATAAAAGCAGTGTTATAAGCAGTGTACTTTCAACATTTGTTCTAGTTTGAACACAGTAATAAAAGAAATGTTGATTAATGAGGAATGCACATTGCACTCAATTTACTGTCATAGTATATACATTCCTTAATTGTACATGACTACAAGTATAGTATGTAAAATATATAATAAAATTAATGTTTTACATTTTCAGAAGATCGCAAGGCAGCTTAACTGGTTCCTCAGGTAGGTTCTTTTTCCTTTTTTATTATGACATGACTATGAAACCCTGACATCATAACTACTGATGTTGTTTTACAATTTTCTTGGAAATTTTGTGATCTATATGTATTAATATATTACTGAGTATTTAAGTAAATCTCATCATGAAGCATAAGACCCACACATATCATACGTAGTCCATTCTTTTCTTTGGCACTCTGGCGTTTGATAAGCTGGTGATGTATTTCAGGGACCACAGTGATAGTTATTTAGAGTTATTTATGTCGTGATGGAAGTCCTTCCTCATATCTGGAGACTTGAGTGGTGAACCAAATTTCATGCAAATGACACTAATTTGAGAACAAGTTGTGAAAGATTGAAATACTGTCATAGTGATACATGCTCTCCTGTATTTAATGCTCTGTTTGTGGGTGGGTGGGTGGATGGGAGGGTGGGTGTGAGGATGGATGGGTGTCAGTTAATTGACATTACGATTCATGACAGATGGTGGCTAACAGACATAGCAGACACATATTCTATTACAAACATGACCTTTTGACGAAATACCAAATACTAATTGTGATAAACCGGCAATAATAATCATCAAATAGTTACGGCTTCATAATGAATTAATAATTACATAATAATTAATTAAATGATAACCCACAATATTTTTATTAATTAGTTGTGCCAGGAATCTCAGGTGCTACTGAGGACCAAATGAAGAACGTCATTGCTGGACACATTGAAGATCTTCCTCCACAGACACCAAACACTGTCCGTGTGTATCTCTCGTCAAACTACAAAGGTAAGTTAATTAATTGGCCTACTAAAGGGTGACAATCATTCAAACTACCAGGTATCATTATTATTATTATTATCAGTGTGACTGATACTGTACTATCAATAATAAATAAAGATTTGGTCGTTATTTGCGTGGAACTATCAGTGGGAACTGTAGTTTATTTATTTATTTGGAAACATTTATAAAGCGCCATGTATCTGGGTTAAAAACCTGCTCAAATTGGTGTAACAATGTAAAATAAGTACATTGTACATACATATACAGATGAGAGCCAAACATTTAAGTTAAATAAAAAGGTTAAATAAATATGTTAAAATAAGTTCATTCAATAAAATAAATTAGTTAAATACAATACTAAATTGAGTTTGTGAAATTAGACATACATAGAGATTATGAAGACAAGCAAACTTTAAAACATATTATTATAATGATCATCTAGCCATATAGTGTTATATATGCTATGCGGAAGATACGTGTGTTTAGCAATGTCTTAGATGTTGCCTGTAACTGTTGGTTAAGACTCATATGCACGGACACTACTGTCACTAATATTTTTATAATCATACTTCTTCAATGTTATTTCATTATATGTACATGACATGCCACAGCAACCTGGGTATAAAGTCACAATGGCCTAGTCTGCACATGAGCCAAAAATAGTTCTCTAGTTTTTTTGTCCAAAAACAATTTAATCTCATCTTTTAATGTCTAGTATATTTTCCTTGACAAATGATCCAAATGCTAATAAAATTCATGTATTTGCAAATACACAATTATTGTTCAATTTTACACAAAACTTAAAAGCTACATTTTGAGAAGTATACGTATGATAGTTTTTACTCCTCAGTACATATGGTATATGTAAAAATGACATCAATTCTCAGAATGTTGCTTTTTTGCATTTTGCATCAATTTTAGAGATGAAATAAAGAATTACTGGTGATATTTCAAACAGTTTGTTTACTGGTAATTCTAAAGGTGCAGAACTCCATTTTACAAATCATGTGACTTATTAATACTACTTCCTTATGTACGAAACTAACACCAACAGTTGACAATCAATCATAATCATGTCATCTATGGAATCATCATTTCCAATCAACACCTCCTATGTCACACAACAACCTCTGCCATCAATTATCATTTAGGCCTACTTTACTATTATATATATATATATATATATATATATATATATATATATATACATATACTATATATATATATATATATATATATATATATATATATATATATATATTATATTAAAACAAGGTTCCTTATACACAACTAATACATGTTGACTCACATCGATACTACATAGTTTACTACATTTACACATCATGACCTTCACCTTGATTACACGACCTTCACACTTGACATAACCTTGACCCAGACATGCAAGCAGAGAGGAACTACCTGATGCGGAAGGCGGTCCCTCAGCTGCTTGACCTCTGCAGCGAACACAACCTTGGCTTTGAGCTGATTGACCACCACTGGGGAGTGGACGATGACATGGACCAGCTTCGTGGGGCCACAAGAGACATGCGCAGGCAGACAATAGCAGAGTGCCAGAGGGTTTCTGTCGGGGCCTTTTTTGTCGTAAGTTAAATAGTGCACCTGAGGACTATTCCATTAAGATAAAGAGCTCTTAGGGAAGATTCATCCTTAAACAAATTGTCGTTAAATTATAGGAATTTTTCAAAACGCAAATATCCATATTACCGCGGACACTATTTACACGACACACCAGTGACAATGGCTCACCAATGGGTTATCAGTTTTTGTGTTTTCAAGATTACTGTTAGGGATCAAAACTGATTTTAAGATGCAAAATAAAATTGGGTTAAAGAGCATACAGCATTAGTGAAATGGTCCTGTGGTCTAATAATAATAATAATATTAATACATTTCATTTGATGTAGTACCAATTCTAGAAGTATTCACAGCTCTTCAAATCATACATTAAAACAGGTTGCTACATAAACAACTAAAGCACAATATTATATTAATTAAACTAATTATACCATAATAAATAATTAAGATATAAATAAATACTCATTTAAGTTCTAATATTTCCCTGTACGAGACTGGCCTCAATATTGATCCTTAATTTCATTTGTTTTACTTTTTCCTCCCCATAATGTCAACCATCTCGACAGTTCTCTATATCAAACTTGTATTCTCCACTCCTCTCTAATTCTCTCCATATTTTTCGTTACTGAACCCTCCCATTCCAGTCTAACCTAGACACCAGGTCCTCCTTTCCCTTCTCCATCCATTCTCTTGGTATCTGTGTCCTTTGACAGCCAATTTTAACAAAATCTATTGTACACTTTTGCTACCATACAGACTACAAATTGGTTACAACAACCACTTTTGAGATCAACTTCTGATGATTTTTGTGTAATCTTATTTAGACTAATCAATGTACCTAATGAAATCAGTTTATTCCGATCTTTACTGATACTTCATTTAGAGAATTCATGAGAATCTGATAATGGACACAGATGTTTCTGCCCCTGCAGTCCCTCATTGGCGACTCCTATGGCCCGGAGCAGATGGTCACTCAGATATCCAAGATCGAGCATCAACTGCTGTGTGCTGCCGCTCGCTCCACGGACTTGGAGCTCATTCAGAAGTATTATAAGATGGACAGCAATGCTGTGCCACCCGTCTATATCTACCAGGTGGGAACATGTCTATATCTACCAGGTGGGAAACATGTCTATATCTACCAGGTGGGAACATGTCTATATCTACCAGGTGGGAACATGTCTATATCTATCAGCTGGAAACATGTCTATATCTACCAGGTGGGAACATGTCTATATCTACCAGGTGGGAACATGTCTATATCTACCAGGTGGGAACATGTCTATATTTACCAGGTGGGAACATGTCTATATCTACCAGCTGGGAACATGTCTATATCTACCAGGTGGGAACATGTCTATATCTACCAGGTGGGAACATGTCTATATCTACCAGGTGGGAAACAGGTCTATATCTACCAGGTGGGAAACAGGTCTATATCTACCAGCTGGGAACATGTCTATATCTACCAGGTGGGAACATGTCTATATCTACCAGGTGGGAAACATGTCTATATCTACCAGGTGGGAACATGTCTATATCTACCAGGTGGGAACATGTCTATATCTACCAGGTGGGAAACATGTCTATATCTACCAGGTGGGAAACATGTCTATATCTACCAGGTGGGAAACATGTCTATATCTACCAGGTGGGAAACATGTCTATATCTACCAGGTGGGAAACATGTCTATATCTACCAGGTGGGAAACATGTCTATATCTACCAGGTGGGAACATGTCTATATCTACCAGGTGGGAAACATGTCTATATCTACCAGGTGGGAAACATGTCTATATCTACCAGGTGGGAAACATGTCTATATCTACCAGGTGGGAAACATGTCTATATCTACCAGGTGGGAAACATGTCTATATCTACCAGGTGGGAAACATGTCTATATCTACCAGGTGGGAAACATGTCTATATCTACCAGGTGGGAACATGTCTATATCTACCAGGTGGGAACATGTCTATATCTACCAGGTGGGAAACATGTCTATATCTACCAGGTGGGAAACATGTCTATATCTACCAGGTGGGAACATGTCTATATCTACCAGGTGGGAACATGTCTATATCTACCAGGTGGGAACATGTCTATATTTACCAGGTGGGAAACATGTCTATATCTACCAGATGGGAAACATGTCTATTAATCTACCAGGTGGGAAACAGATCTATATCTACCAGATGGGAAACAGTTCAGGTCTATATCTACCAGGTGGGAAACATGTATATATCTACCAGAGGGGAAACATGTCTATTAATCTACCAGATGGGAAACAGGTCTATATCTACCAGGTGGGAAACAGATCTATATCTACCAGGTGGGAAACAGATCTATATCTACCAGGTGGGAAACATGTCTATATCTACCAGGTGGGAAACATGTCTATATCTACCAGATGGGAAACATGTATATTAATCTACCAGGTGGGAAACAGATCTATATCTATCATGTCTATATCTACCAGATGGGAAACATGTCTATATCTACCAGGTGGGAAACATGTCTATATCTACCAGGTGGGAAACATGTCTATTAATCTACCAGGTGGGAAACAGATCTATATCTACCAGGTTGGAAACAGATCTATATCTACCATGTCTATATCTACCAGGTGGGAAACATGTCTATATCTACCAGGTGGGAAACATGTCTATATCTACCAGATGGGAAACATGTCTATTAATCTACCAGGTGGGAAACAGATCTATATCTACCAGGTTGGAAA
The DNA here is from genome assembly GCA_025642075.2 of Ridgeia piscesae. Lineage (NCBI taxonomy): Eukaryota > Metazoa > Annelida > Polychaeta > Sabellida > Siboglinidae > Ridgeia > Ridgeia piscesae. Next base: position 553,827 of record JAODUO010000002.1, read on the forward strand.
CAGATCTATATCTACCAGATGGGAAACAGGTCTATATCTACCAGGTTGGAAACAGATCTATATCTACCAGATGGGAAACAGGTCTATATCTACCAGGTGGGAAACATGTCTATTAATCTACCAGGTGGGAAACAGATCTATATCTACCAGGTTGGAAACAGATCTATATCTACCATGTCTATATCTACCAGGTGGGAAACATGTCTATATCTACCAGGTGGGAAACATGTCTATATCTACCAGATGGGAAACATGTCTATTAATCTACCAGATGGGAAACAGGTCTATATCTACCAGGTGGGAAACAGGTCTATATCTACCAGATGGGAAACAGGTCTATATCTACCAGGTTGGAAACAGATCTATGTCTACCAGATGGGAAACAGGTCTATATCTACCAGATGGGAAACAGGTCTATATCTACCAGGTGGGAAACAGGTCTATATCTACCAGGTGGGAAACAGGTCTATATCTACCAGATGGGAAACAGGTCTATAACACCAAATGGGAAACATGTCGATATCTACCAGGTGGAAACATTGTCCTGCACGACGGCTCATTGCAGCTGTGTATTGATTACCAGGTTTAAACATGTCTTTCTACCAGTAAACTAGTTTATTAATGAAGAACTGATATTAATTGTGGAATTATATATTATAAATAAATAAACATATATATATATATATACACTATATATATATATATATATATATATATATATATATATATATATATAATATATATATATATATATATATAAAATATATATATATATATACTATATATATATATATATATATATATATATATATATATATATATATATATATATTATATATATATATATATATATATATATATATATATATATATATATATCTATTCTAAAGTTGTAGAACATAGATATGACACATGGATTTGGATGCCTTGCTACAACTTTCTTGTAGCAAGTCACATGTCACGTGTCACATTGTCCTTCTCAGTGACACAATGGTGGTGAGTTGACATTGTCTTGTCCAGGTCCCAGACGATGCCTTTGAAGAGGCAAAGAGGCTGCAGAAGATCCTAAAAGAAGCTGCTCAGCTCCTAGCTAAGAATGGACAGATGACTGAGGCGAGGGCAAACGAATTCTCTAACTCAGGTACTTTCTCAGCAGATTATCTTCTTTCCTTAGTAGTTGTTATTTACTCAGTTTTAATTTGTGTGAGCCTATACATTGGACACATACTTCTGTACTTACTGCTGGTGTGTTGTGGTATTTTGCCAACTGCGCTTTACATTTGTAATTTCCTATCTATCTCAGTTCAGCCTTCTTTCTATTTGTACTTAGCTGTTCCCTTTTTGTTTACATAAGGTCTTGCCAATCGTATATTTGCAAGCATTAAATGCTACCACTTATTGCCATGGTTGATAATGTAATTTCACATGTACTCAGGGGTTTGTCATAAACCCAACATATGTAGATATTTGCAGTTATGTTAGTTTGTAAGCATATTTTAACATAATAATGATGTACAGATAAATTTTTATGTACTTGTAAAATGTAAATAATATTTATATAGAAATAGGCTATATGTGTATATTGAGCACGCTCATTATAACCTTTGTTAAAATATTTGCTATTTATATAGATTTAAATTAAATTGTTGAATGGCAGATGTGGTATCCGTGTCATGCAGTTCCACAAACTATATATCATAATAGGATTTTTCTAATGTTAATAAATATATAAAGATATTTTAACATAAGAAATAAAAACTAACTTTGTACCATAAATACTTACTTACCATATTATCAATTATAATTGCCATCAAAGCTACACATTGAAGACTTTGCTAAAAGTGTTTGTACATGTGTACATGATGACATCATTAATACATCTCTGGTGACACTTTGCAGCTCTGGAAGATGAGTTGACCTGGGGGGTGTTTGACCTTAAGGACCCGCGCAGCCACTGTGTGTGTTACCGCAGAGAGTTTCAGCACATCGACCAGCATCTGGACTCCACAGGAGCTGTCAACTTTGTGGATATCGTCAGTGACGAGAACGGGCAATCGGTGGTCGACCCGGAACACCAGAAGAGGCTGACCAGTTTGATCCGTCGCACCGTCCAGTACCTACGGGCCAGTAACTACCACGTCTACTACCTACAATGGCCGGCAGATGGTCTCGCTGACCAGGAAAAGGACGCTGGATTCCAGAAGTATCTTGAGAAGTTGTGTTACGAATTCGTGGAAGACATGACCCATCTGATACTACAGGGAATGGCTAAGGTGAAGAAGGAACAGGTCAGCGTGACGAAAACAACGCTTCATCAGGAGGTGCTGCACCACGCGTACATCTGCGCCGCAAAGGTGCGCCGCTTCAGCAAACAACAGGACATCCTTAATCAGATCCAGCAGTACCTGTTTGATCCTAACAAGACCGTCAAGCCTTACATCGTGTATGGACAACCGGGCTGCGGTAAGTCGTTTGTCATGGCAGCGATAGCAACGAAAGTGAAGTTGTGGTTCGGTCCTGACACGGTCGTTGTGACGAGGTTCCTTGGTACCTCGTCAGATAGCAGCAGCATCTACAACACTGTGTCGAGCGTGACGGAGCAGATCTGGGCCGCATACGAGATGGCGCCACCGAGGAATGCAGAACACGCGACGACGCTGTTCGGCATACTGATGTTGTTTCGTCACACAATCACCGTTGTGTCGCGTGAGTACGCCGCACTTCGACCGCTGTATATCATCCTGGATGGACTGGATCAACTTCTTCCGCACGACGAGTCATTGAGTGCCTTGTGGGCCCTGCGTGACCTCCCTCAAAACATCCACGTCTTGATGTCGACTGTCCCTCAAATAGGCCAAGTTAACTTCCTTGGTGTCCTTCTCACTCTCCTTACGGATGAGGAATTGTCGGCCGAAGTTTTCCCTCTCAGTGACAAAGATGCCGCTGATGTCATCACGGACACGTGTACTGTTGCCTCCCGAACCCTCACCGACAGCCAGCAGAGGGCAGTACTGGATGCATACGCACTGACCCGCCAGCCACTACACCTCAGCTTGCTGCTGACCGATGCACTGAGGTGGACATCAGAAAACAGTTCCCACAGGTGCCGTAGCAGAAAACACAGCAGCATTCGTCTACAGCAAGTTGGAAGCGCTGGAGCAAGAGCTGGGCGTGAATCTGGTCAAGTATTTCATGGCGTACGTGACAACTGCCACCATCGGCTTACATGAGCAAGAGCTGCGTGAACTGCTCACCGGAAATGATGACATCATCAGTGAGATTTGCAGCACGCACGCACTACCAGAGGGCGTTGTGTCAATCCCGCCGGTGCTGCTGCGCCGTATCAAACACACCCTGGCACCGCTGATGGAGGAGCGGCTGGAGTACGGCAAGACGGTGCTCGGCTGGAACCACACCGACATCTATTCCACGATGTCCACTCGCTACCAGGTCATCTACTCCGGCGCCAGTGACCAGTTCATCACCCCCGACGCAACCAACTTGACCCTTCAGCTGCATGAAGACATGGTCAACCGTTACCTCCCAGAGAGACAGGTAGACGATGACAATGACGCCGCGAACGAGTCGGTGACCATCATCGCGAAACAGTTGGTGACGACTGGCAATCTGACGATGCTACAGAAGCTACCAATGCTACTGAAGGTACTGCTGCCGATGGAAGGACCGGCCATGATCAAGAAGGTTGCCTTCTTCAACCTGCACTGGATGATGACAAAGATCCGTGCGACGGGACTGCGTGACATCCTGCAAGACGTCCTGTCTGTCCTCATCTTGTGTCTTCAGTTGGACGCGGAGCAGGTCTTCATAGAGACGTCCATGTGGAAGGACATCGAACTGCTCTATCTGTTCCTCCGACTCGCGGAGCCAGCCATCCAGGCAGATGTCGACAATCTGCCGGTGGAGATCTTATGTCGGCTGACACCGTTCGCCAGTGAGTATCCGTCGTCTGTCGGAGTCCTCATGGAGAGTGCGCAGAAGTGGCTCTCCGACCACCAGAAGTTCCTGCGCCCAGTCTTCACCTGTCTGCCGCTTCCCACCGATCCGATGCGGTACCGGATGAACGGGCCGACCCATGTGGTTGGCTTCAAACGAGGGGGGAGTCTAGCGGTGATGTTCAGCCAGAGGAATGGCATCAGTATCTGGCATCTGAGCACCGGGGAACTGACCCACAGGTTCCCTGTCCACCCAGAGCAGTCCACTGCTGGCGTCATCTCCGGTAGAGTCGGCGAGTTCGTCGTCGTCGGGCACTACTCCTATGTCAACCGCCAGATGGAGCTGCGTGTACTTAGCACCGACACGGGCGTTGAGCTGCTGAAGTCGCACTTCGCACATGAGTTTGAGGTGATTGCGCTCGATAAACAGGACAAAGTCCTTGTCGTGGCTACGACCATGCAAGCGGACAAGACACAGAAGTCATACAGGTGTCTGCTTGGGGTTGACGTCAAGACCCGGGAGATTGTCTACACTTTGGTGGCAAACGACGTACATCGAGACGGCATTGCCCACATCATGTTCTTGGATGAACTCCGCAAGCCGAACAAGTCAATTCTGTCAGTTGGAGGGGCAAAGGCAAAGGACTTAGCTCTGTGGAATCTTGACTCGGAACAGTTGGAGTTCAGCCTTGACCTTGGCCAGACCATATCACACGTCCGTGTGCACGAAGAGGAACACATCGCAGTATGTGCGTCTGCCGACTCCGGAACTATCCTGCTGGTTGATCTCGACAAGGGCGAACTGACCCAGGTTGTCAATGACACCATGTATGTGGGTATCACAGACATGTACTTGACTCAGAAGGGCAAGCATGTCATCATAGCAACAAGCAAGCATGGCATCGTCATACATTCCCTTGAGAAAGGAGCATCCGTGAAGGCAATCAGCAACGTCAGTGACGACAACTCCGGTTGTGTTGTCCCGGTGACATTCACCCTCGACGCCAAGGAACGCATTCTCATTGTCGGCTGTGAAACGGGGCTTGTCGCTATTTACCTGGTTGCAACATCGCAGCTCATCACGCGGCTTGAGGGGCACACAGCAAGGGTTAACACTCTCCACTGCATGGGCGACGGACGGCTATTGACAGCCGGTGAAGACAGCGAAGCACGCTTGTGGAATGTTGACGAAATACAGAAGATCTTCATGCAGAACGTAGACATCGCAGACATTCAGAGTTGGGATGGAGTGAGGCAATTTGATGAAGCGACGAGTGTCACAAGCAGTGATACGAAGGAAGAAACGGATGAAGTCTCCTTTCCGACCCACACGGAAAACATCAGCTGCATGATCCTGAGGAATTCTGGGAAGCAAGTCATCACATCGTCGTACACAGGACCGCTCAAAGTGTGGGACGTTAAAACAGGTGAGGTCATAGGGTTAAACAGAGTGTTTGTTTTTCATTGGTTGATTTATATCTAAAACTTATTATCTTGATTTGAAGGCACTAAATGTGGTGAATAACAGCTGCATGTTATCATTTTAATACAATGGATAACTTTGGCATGGATATTACCTAGATTAGAAATGTTGAAGTTGTTGCTGTTTTAATTCGGTGTAGTAAACATATCGGGGTGTTTTAGGGAAACTGGTATACACCCTTGTCTCGGAGGGCGCAGACAAAGGGGCGGCTGAAATCTACCTGGCCTATAAGGAGAGACTACTGGTGGCGCACGACTACAAGCCTGGGTCACCGGAAACCCTTGACTTAAAGGTCAGTCATTCGGGGTGTTTAGTATCTGCTAGTTTTTTCTTTCCCTTCTTTTACATCAGGGGACCGTTTCAGTAAGATAAAGAGCTCTTGATGAAAAGTCATCTTTCTCAAAATGCAAATATCCATGTATTGCCGTATTACTGAGGACACTATTACCATGACACACCGGTGACAATTTCCCGCTGGTGCTTCATGGTGTTGACAGTTTCAGGTATTCAAGGTCACTGTTAATTATAAAGGTAAAAATTTATCCTAAAGAGCAAAATCGGTTTAAGACAACAATTAACGTTAGTGAAATGGGCCCAATAGATATATATACAATAAACTAGTATTCTATAGGGAATGATTAATGATCTAACTATACGAATGGGCCCAAGGTCCATCATTTGCTCAGGTTATCATGACCCATCAGTGCCTGAGACATAAAGGAAAAGTCTGAGAGTCTTATAACAAAATCATGTAATGTAAACTAAACTATTATTGCATGAACCTACTAACCCAGTGTCCCTATGAAGCCATAATCATGTAGTGAGATACAATGATGTTTTGAGTCGATCCCTAAGAACAGACCATGTTGCCCTGCCATGCAGGTGTGGGATGCAGAGACAGGGAAGGTCCTGAGCTTTGAGGGAGGTGATGTCACCATCTACACCAGCTTTATCTTCCCGTCTGGAGACCGTCTACTCACCATCGCCCCTAGCCCCAGTGGTGACAAGCCAGGTACGCCAGGGTCATATGTACTGGGTATGATGGGGTCATGTGTACTGCGTATGATGGGGTCATGTGTACTGGGTATGATGGGGTCACATGTACTGGGTATGATGGGGTCATGTCTACTGGGTATGATGGGGTCACGTATACTGGGTATGATGGGGTCATGTGTACTGGGTATGATGGCGTCATGTGTACTGGGTATGATGGGGTCACGTGTACTGGGTATATTGGGGTCATGTGTACTGGGTATGATGGGGTCACGTATACTGGGTATGATGGGGTCACGTGTACTGGGTATGATGGGGTCACATGTACTGGGTATGATGGGGTCACATGTACTGGGTATGATGGGGTCACTGATACTGGGTATGATGAGATCACGTCTACTGGGTATGATGAGGTCACGTGTACTGGGTATCATGGGGTCACATGTACTGGGTATGATGGGGTCACGTGTACTAGGTATCATGGGGTCACGTGTACTGGGTATAATGGGATCACATATACTGGGTATGATGGAGTCACGTGTACTGGGTATGATAGGGACACATGTACTGGGTATGATGGGGTCACATGTACTGGGTATGATGGGGTCACATATACTGGGTATGATGGGGTCACATGTACTGGGTATGATGGGGTCATGTATACTTGCTATGATGGGGTCATGTATACTTGGTATGATGGGGTTATGTGTACTGGGTATGATGGGGTCATGTATACTTGGTATGATGGGTCATGTATACTTGGTATGATGGGGTTATGTGTACTGGGTATTGTCATCCCGTCTGGAGACCGTCTACTCGCCATCGCCCCTAGCCCCAGTGGTGACAAGCCAGGTACGCCAGGGTCATGTGTACTGGGTATGATGGGTCACATGTACTGGGTATGGGGTCATGTACTGGGTATGATGGGGTCACGTATACTGGGTATGATGGGGTCACTTGTACTGGGTATGATGGGGTCACGTCTACTGGGTATGATGGGGTCACATGTACTGGGTATGATGAGGTCATGTGTACTGAGTATGATGGGGTCACATGTACTGGGTATGATGGGGTCACATATACTGGGTATGATGGGGTCACATGTACTGGGTATGATGGGGTCACGTATACTGGGTATGAATGGGTCACATGTGCTTGGTATGATGGGGTCATATGTACTGGGTATGATAGGGTTAAATGTACTGAGTATGATGGGGTCACGTGTACTGGGTATGATGGGGTCACATGTACTGGGTATGATGGGGTCATATATTCTGGGTATGATGGGGTCCCATGTATTGGGTATGATGTGGTCACATGTACTGGGTATGATGGGTCATGTGTACTGGGTATGATTGGGTCACATATACTTGGTATGATGGGGTCACATGTACTGGGTATGATGAAGTCACATGTCCTGGGTATGATGGGGTCACATATACTTGGTATGATGGGGTCATGTGTACTGGGTATGATGAGGTCACATGTACTGGGTATGATGGGGTCACATGTACTGGGTATAATGAGGTCACGTTTACTGGGTATGATGGGGTCATGTGTACTGGGTATGATGGGGTCACGTGTACTGGGTATGATGGGATCATGTGTACTGGGTATGATGAGATCACATGAACTAGGCACGTAGGCTAGGATCACATAAAATGGAGACAACAACGTCACATATACTGGGGACCAGTTCATTGAAATAATGGTTTATTATTAAACAATGTGTTTTTTAATGCAAAGATGCCACCAAATATTATTTATCTGACACACTGATGGAAGCATCCTGAAAGAGTAGCATCGCTGTTATAAGGACAGAAATCGAAAGAGCCCTATTGATGTTACTGGTTCCATTAAGTACCAGTGTGTGTGAGTGTGTGTGTGTGTGTGTGTGTGTGTGTGTGTGTGTGTGTGTGTGTGTGTGTGTGTGTGTGTGTGTGTGTGTGTGTGTGTGTGTGTGTGTGTGTGTGTGCACACGCATGTGTACATGCATACATGTGTGCATGAGTTCTATCTTCAGAGCAGTAGACTTGGCACCTGTCGTCTTGCTATAAGTTCAGTCAGACTTGTGTGTTTGTTGCAACTGAAATGACATTTTCTTCTTGTAGGTCTCGTCATTGGCATCTATGACCTGTTTGAGATGAAGTGCATCACGACCCTTCACTGCAGCGTCTATGGCGAAATGAACAGCACCAACTTGAAGCTGATTGGCTTCAGCGCCATGTCACCAAAAGACAGACCCGACACAGACACTAGCTCAGACGCCGGTGACAAGCGTCTGTTTGCTGTACTTGACTTCTTCCCTGCGACTGACACGTCGTATTTCTTCACATTCATTGTTGGGGGAAAGACAAATGACGAGATCTCGATGTCAGTGAATGAACCAATTCACCTGGACACTGTGTCACCAAAATGCTCTGTTGTCATTGGCGACGGTTGCTGCGTCACTGGCAGTGTCGATGGATCTGTTATCATCTGGGACGTACTGACGCAAGACGTCGTTGGGAATCTGTATGACGTCAGCACAACAGGAATCGCTGGCAAACGCCGGAGCATGTCAAGTCGCCATGCCCACAGCTCCGCAGTCACATGTCTCGCACTCGGTAGTGATGGCAACGTCATGGCAACGGGTGGAGAGGACGCCAAGGTGAAGTTATGGGACCTCGAGAAGCGACTGCTGCTGCATGTTCTTGTTGGCCACACGCAGAAGGTGAGGATCAATGCCTAATGACAACTTCCGTTTTCATAAGTTTTTCTGTTAATGGATTTTGTTATCAAATCGTGTTATGTAATAGAAATTGTATACAACTGTACATAGCTATTGGAATAGATGTATCGATCCTATAGATATTTATTCCATCAGCTTCACTGCCTAAATGTGTTTTTATTTAAGTTTGTTTTCATGTTGCAATAAGATCCTTATAGGACCATGGCGGACTGGAATAGTTATTATTATACATCATTTAATTTTAGTCAATGCCCCAAATTTTATCTGCAGTATGGAAATAATATTATACTAGTTTCTTTCAACTGTTTGACTTTCATAATGGATTATGCTCACCCATATCCCACTAACACGATCACTTTCTTGCATTGATCTGTTTCACTTCTTGACGCCCTTCTGCCATCATCTCCTCGGTCTTCATCTGCTTCTGGTATCTTCAACTACTTTCACTTTCAGTTTCTTAAGAAAAATCCTCTTGATGTCCTTCTGCCATCAGCTCCTCAGCCGTCATCTGCTATCTTCAACTACTTTCATTTTCCTAATAAAAAATATCTGCATATCACTTGTTTTCAAATACAGTTAGTAATATTATGTAAACTAGTATAAGATGTAACAGCCACTCTGATTGGTTGGCTTCAGATAACAAGCATGAGCGTGGTGAACAAGGCGATCATATCCGGTTCAGCGGACTTGACCTTGAGAATGTGGGACACCAATACGGGTCATCAGGTCGGCAGATTCTTCGCCCATGCCCCGGTTACAGATGTTGCCATGACAACTGATAGGACCGAAGTGATGGCAACGCTTGGCTTCAAAAAGCCTAAACTAATTCTTCTCAACACTGGGAATCTCTAGGGGAGATGTTTGCAACGAAATGGAGAAACGGTTAACTGTTGTTAATGTTAATCTATTAGATTTAATTAACACCATGTTGTTAATGTAAATCTATTAGATTTGATTTACACCATAAATGTATTATACGTTATGTCAATGTGTGCCAACATGTTAGTATATACATATTTATGTTATCATTTCTTTGTTTGTATCATGTCACTCTCCCATCAACAGAGTATTACAATGTATATATATATATATATATATATATATATATATATATATATATATATACATATATACACATATATATGTATATATATATATAATGTTAATAACATATGTATATATATATATATATATATATATATATATATATATATATATATACATGTATATCATATACATCTATTTATATATATTTATTTAAAACATACAAGAATAAGTACCAAACATATCGAAGCATTAGACACTCTATAAAAGTGGGTGGTTTGACTGTCTAGAAATAAAAAATTAAGCAAATAATAGAAACTAAGTATTTTCCTCCAGTCTGCATGTTGACTGAATACTATAAATAACACAAACTCCATCTGGGATGTTTTACACAAGAGCTTCAGGGTTTCCTTTGCCACATGTTCTGTGGATGGAAATCTTGTGTTATTTCATTTTCTATTTATATCTGTATATACCTATTTATTTAACCAGTGAATAATTTATAATGACATGTGGCTATATAGTGTTAAGTATTAAAAACTATTAAATGTATCCTGCACCAATATAAGTATTGTGGACATATTTCAATAGGTATCATGCAGGATTCCATGACACTATGGTATCAAGACTTGCGAAAAGATACTATGTATAGCAGCTTTGAGGTGTTTTATTTCAAGCTAATGTTATCCCGATGGGTGGGAATGAGACTTACTCTGTGTCGAATCAACGTTATTTGTTTTTCTATAACTTATATGTAACTGTTCTGTTTGATTATCATGTTTACTGGGTATTATTATTCATCACTAATTTTCCAACGGTGTCAACAGTGGTAAATATCGTTTTAAACGTGTTTCTTAAAAAAATTCTTACTGATTTGTTGTCAGTTCTGAGCAGTGAAAACTAATCTGCATCAGTCCAGTTTTAAGACTGGTTGTTTCTGGTTTTTAGTGTAAATCATGATATAATGTGTTTTATCTGTAGCTAGACATCAGAAGATGCACCTATAACCGCACTTGCGTGACGATGTTTTATACCAGTACAACAAAATGGCAAAGCACGTTTTATATTGCTCAGTCATGGAAACAAAATTGGCAGAATGTATAGGTGTGCTCCACAAGCTTTGCATCAACACATGTTGTTTTGGGGAATATGTTATGAAACAATTCAAGAAATATTTTCAGAATCTGATACAAGACCTTGTATGCTGACTATGCAGACATATTTTTGGAGGTGGCACAATAGTTATCAGAGAGACGGTTGTCCAGCTGGATTTTGCTTCGTGCTTTAACATTCACTGTTCCTTGTATTAAAAGCATTTGTGTGATATCTTATTTACGTAGCAGGATCTTGGAGCCTGTGATGTTTTCTACATTATAGAACTTATTTATATCAATATATTTAAAACATATTATGTTTAAAATAATAACAGCCTCTACATGACATCACCAACCAAGTGGAGAATTGGTAATTAACACTTTAGTGATACATTAAGGCATATTTTTAATACTGAACAAGTGAATGTGTTGGTTTTCAATAAAGACTGAGTTAATGTTGTTTTTCCTTGTCTTACTTTTAATCATTAGAATGCCTCGTAATTAAGATGTGTCCATTTTGCCCAAAATTAACTGGTTCATCGTCGCGGGTAATTTGCATAGTTATCTACTTACAATTTTATTCTAAAAATGATATGTCCCAGTTACACCATTTTAAAGATAATTAATTTATAAGCATCAAAACTCACCTGTTATTTACAGAAAATCAATAGTTTTAAAGATACAGCTTAACTCGGAAGCCACCGACCTGCCACAGATGGAATACCAATTACCGAAGCTTTCAGGCAGGCAACCTGGCCTTCACCATGTGGCAGTAGGGTAATCTTGAATACATAAGTACTGTTAATTATAAATTGGCCATGGTTCATGGCAGGCCACCTACCATCCAGACTTTGGGTCAAGTCAGACATTTTTTGGGAGGCCCTATTCACAATGATGGGAAAAGTTTAGTTCTGAAAAACAAAAAACAATTTTGGGGCCATCTGGCTTAATTATTCAAGTAATGTTTTTAAGTTCTGTGACATCACTTACAGTAGTGATCCCGGATCATGTTTACACAATTACATTTTGCTGCAGTTCACTTGCAAAACATTTACATTAAACTTCATAAATTTGTTAATAGGTACCGCACATATACAGCTACCTTTGATCCTGATGGATGGTAATGAACTGGGCAATATTAAAAGCTATTCCTGTTTAGTCCAAGTTGTATTTAGGATTGAGTCGTTTTTTGTATAAAAAAATGAAATTTATAACAATCCAATTACCAGTTGTGAGGTAATTGTTGCTAACAAAATTGATAAACAAGTGCTGCCATCTGACTTCAAATGTAATACTTCTGACAGTAATTAAAAACAAGTGCATGTTTGATGAATGGATGTAGCAAGATTTAATCATGAGTAAATAAGAAAGAAAACTCAAAGTAATGTGAATCTATTTGTATGTTTCCAGTGAGTCACACTGTAAGAATTGAAACAAAGAGCGTACACCTTAGGGTACAAATTTATTGAGTAGAAACAGTTCTACATCCAACTGAGGTAATCACACCATTTTGGCGCAATTTGTGCATACTGTGGAATAAATTCTCTCTATCCGCCGACAAATGACAACAAGTCCACCCTGTATTGACCTCCATCGGTTAATGACAACAAGTCCACCCTGTAGTGACGGACACAGCCGGTTAACGACAAGTCCACCCTGTATTGACGGATAGAGGATATGTTGGATGTCTACCATTCTGGTTTTTGGTCGAGAATTTCAATGAAGTAACAGCACCGATCCATCTTCGGTAAGGACCATGCTTACTTTAAACGGCTGAACAGGGATTTGCTAGCCTGCAAATGAAACAAAATTTCAGATTAGTTACTTTGCCACAAAATCAGTTGTACTCAACATGGAACAGCTACAACGAGGTTAACTGGGCAAAGCCAACGTTTAACTTTCAAAACAATGTGTCATTTGGAAAAACCATGGAAAGGCACATCATTAACTGAGCAGAAATTAAAGGAATCAATAGTTTATGATAACAAACAATAAGTTACAACAATGAATACTAAGTAGCGTTTTTTTGCTAAATTAATTAGAAATTATAACAGCAAAAATGTAATTGTAAATTTAATGATGAGTATCAGCCAGTCTATGCTAATGCATAATTTCTGCATACATATTACCGTGTTTTTGAAATGTTACCAACCGTTAGAAACTGAAACTTTTATAGATATCTTTTGATCTTGAGACAGAGACAATGAATATGACATATCCCGTGGACATGTAACTCCCTTCCTAGCATCACAGTCCATGATGACACACCCCTCTAAATGCCAAAAATAGAGTTTCCCTTCATAAATTACATCTGAAATTTTTGACAGTGACTAAGTGAAAATCTAACACAAAGCTAGCTAATATAAAGAACTATTTGTATGACAATTCAAAATTGGTAGGAATTTATAAGCTGTAGAACAATATCACTACAATTTGAGTAGCTTTTCTCAGGATAGCCCCTTTTTGAATGGCTGATATGCAGAGTTACTACCAGGTAGTTCAAAATACGGATTACAACCAAGAACGTGTCATATGTTAGTGAAGATGAAAACATTTTGCATAAGAAGGCTGGAGATACTGACGCAGTGGTCTACACAGTGCATGAAGTCAAACAGCTCCTGCGTGCATGTCTCCGCTGTGTTCTGTCGACTGCTCACTCGCTCAGTGCACGCATCCAGCTCAGCCTTGTACTTTTCACAGTGACCTGAATCACCGCACTTTGCTCGGAGCTCCTCCTGGGGGTCCTGTAGGGAACCAGCAGTGTATAAGAGACAGAAAGCTCCACACAAAACACAATGCTGAATACGCTGTGTTATCTTTCATATTTTTTAAAAGCTTCGTTGTCTGCCCCGTGCCCAGGAAGTTGGGCCCACCGATATCCGTTACTGCCAGTGCTTTATGCAGGACCAAATGTTTGCCAGTCACACATGTTTTGTTGGACACATGGATGTATGTTAACTGCTACCCCTGGTAAGTCAGTTTACAAACTTTAAAAAGTGTCTGATGACAAATACACGTGACACAATTTACACTCACTTCTAAGGCATAACTGACAATCTATACGGTTTTGGAACACCTTTTTGCTCCTTCGTTTTTGTTCCCATGCACCACCCATCTGCCCATATTTCTACCCGTCCACAACGGGTTTTACCCATCCAAATGACAGGTGGGTGGGTCTTTGCATAAAACTATGGTTACTGCCATCAGAAGAGTACACCTCATACATACATCTACGAAAGCGCAAACTTTAGAACAATAGTCTACCTCCTCTCAGGCACCAAACCCCACCCGACTCTTACAAAATTATTCAGATCTTGCGACCAATGGCCTCTGATTTACCAAATTAGCAGTGTAATACATTGATAAACTTATATTTCCAATTACACTACACAATTGCAAAATGACTTGTAACATGACAGACACTTACCACAACTTCCTCCTCCTGTAAAACAGAAAGCACAATATTAGATTTAAAACATTAAAATAGGAATGTTGTTTAAACAGTTGTTCGTTGCATTTTTTCTTTAGTCACAATGTGATATAAACATTCATACATAGACAAAAGTTGAACAGCATTGTGTAAATCCTAACCAAAAGCGACTGTTTTGTTATCACTAGTTCTCCCCAAATTTAATACAGAATGTGTTAATTAATCCGTAATTAATTCCACATCATACCATCAGTGTTTGTGCCAGTATCAATATGCTGCTGCATTACTGTACCGCATTTTTGAAATGAGCGCTAACACGATTCTGCAAGTGTAGGGAATCCAGGCAAACTGTCAAGACGACTGTGCTGTATCATAACAAATGCGACAGCGAATTCCGTTGACTCTGACAGCGGCTGCAGTGCAGCTTGCAGGGGCCAGGGAGTAGTCCGAGTTTCCGTTGCCTGTTCAACTCCAAATATAAGCCTAAGGTTTGTTATTTGCGTGTTTTTGACACAAATACAGTTATTTTGTCTATGCATGGTTATTATAGCATTATGGTAGGCTTATTCTAAATATCTGAGAGAAAAACTCTCAGACACGTTCATGACCTTTTCATGCTTTTGACCGGCATGAGAAGTGATGTTATTGCGCCGGTGTTTGTTTAACAATCCCCTGCAAAAAAATTGTTTATATGTTTTTAACAGTACGCATACTAATTAACTGCCTTGGGTGTAACAAAAGCTGGTACCTCCTCCTGTGGATCAGTTGCAACAACAACAGCGTCCTTCAAACCCATCTTGTTCGGTTTACGGGAAGTCAACGGATGTGATTGCGGAACGAGCATGCGTAGTAGAAATTAATAACGACCTCCGAGTAACCATCCAAGTTCATTCTGGCCACAGAGGCGCAATAGTAGTAAGTTCCAGTCGGATTGTTTAGGAATTCATTTATTTAAACACGTTTAGATTTTAAAAAATTGAATGAAGAGACACAACATTTTACATAAATTTCACACATGAACCTAAATAAAAAAATTCAGCGTTTTAGTGTTTGAGTTAGAAACCTGAATTATCAATTGTATCAATCTGGCTGTCTTGCAGGTAGTGAATGCCACATTTTGTTGCTCGCCAAAAACCGTACTAAAGTCTAAACGAAATGAAAATGCTAAGGTAAAACTTATGAGTTTATTACAAAAAAGAAAGAATATAATATTACAGACAATCCATTTTATACTGAAAAATAATAATCACCCATACGGCATACCGCCAAATATCAGTGGAATCGAGTAACGTCCAACTAAAAATGACAAACGTGTGTTATCTGTGTATTATCGCCCAAATTTACATCTGTCAAAAAATTTGATTCTTTACAAAATTCACGCTGTCAATCAGGATACAACTTCCTGTTACGTTACATTGCATTGCGTTCAGAAATTGAATGCTTGGTAATTAGGTAGTGTATTATCATGCAGTTCATGTTATGCCGTAACATGTAGGGTGGAACATTTATGGTGTTGATTAAAATTGTGGAGAGATCTTTTTCCAAAAAATCATGCTTGGGCTGGGCTTTTGTCATTTTGTGGTGATTGTAAAATGGTGATTTTTAGATGATTTTAAAGAGTGAAAGGATATTTGGTAGAAGTAGAGCTACATATCCCATGTGCAGACTGCAGAGTCACGTGTTAACTAATTTGTAAATACTGTCAGATATCACAAGAGAAGTCTTCTTCTTCTTCCGGGTTACCGCCTAGCCTCAACATGCTGAGGATACAGGCGGGCGAACAGGAAAAATCTGAAATATCTTTTTTTTTCGTTTTGGGTGCAATGCAATGTATCAGAACAATAATTAGTGCATTAATGCGTGCAAAAGAACTAGTTATATCTAAAAAGTGGAATAATGCAAAGTCTGGATATTGCTCTTAAAGGAGTCAACGCTGTTTTTATTTACAACATGTTGAGGGAGGGAGTTCCAAAGTCGAATGGTACTTGGGAAAAAAGATTACAAGTGGTAATTACATCTGGAGTGAGGGATAAGGTAGGACCAGGAATGTTGCTTTCTAGTGACTGTGTTTACAGGAATGATATATTTATTTGCTGGTCTACCCACTAGGCCATTTGTTATTTTATATATCATGCATAGTTTTGCATCATTTCTTCGGTCGGATAAGGATCTCCATCCAAATGTCTGAAGCATATTTGTTACACTTGATGTATTATGGTGGCGATGTAAGACATATCGAGCTTTTGCAAGAGCTGAACAAAAAATCAACATAAGCATGTTAGTGAGGTTTACGATGACAGCAAATGAGAAGTTTAAGAATTTTAGTAGGTCACATTTTCGTGTAATCAGACTGAATGTTAATATAGTCACAAATGAGAAAGTTAACTGTAGACTGACCTGCCTCTTGCAGACTTCCCACATTTGTTGCCCCTAACCAGCGTAGTTTCTGGTAAGTTCTGTTTTTGAAGTTCCAGTTTTCACAGACTAGGTAATTTATTGCACATATGTGCAAGCCAGTCAAGATGTGTATTATGACCTAAAATTAAATACAGACACAATATGTGACACCCATTTTCAAAGCATAAACATCCCGTTATATATCTGCCTGTCCACAACATGTTTTACCCGTCCAAACGACGGTGTGCAGTTTCAACAGTTGTTTCTTTCAGATTAAAATAGTGCAGTCATGAATGTTTTTGTGACATTTTATATAGTGGATGTTGACCACATGACTATGAAATGCTTTCTCAGTGATTGTGATGTAATGATAGAATATTTCAATTTATTGGACTGCACTGTCAGTAACTTTTCATACAAACCAGGATCATAAATTAAACTCAAAGTTACTGAACAGCCCTTGATATTATACATTCAAGGCATTGTAATATGGTTGATGAACAATGTTAATTTTTGAATACAATGCAGCAGAAATATGTCACAATGAGTGCTGCAAAATGTTTTTCTTTCTAAAATTACATTAAAATTACTTTTCTAACAGTTAATATGTACCGCATTACAGGAGTAATGGAATAACATGTACTGATTTATAATAGCTCAGATGTTTAATTAAATTAGCATAGACACAACTTCCAAAATTGTTCCAATATTATCTGGCTGCCATCTTGTCTAGTAGGTTACGTGGCACCGTTCAGCCACCAGTGATAGTCACAGATCACTGACTGGGTGCCGCACACAATCCAGACAGACAGCTAGATCTACAATCATGAGCAACATCATGTGGGATGCTTAGCAGTTTCTGTAAAATTGCAAATTTATGGATTATATTTTACATTCTTATACAGTGTATAAAAATATCCCCAACATCATCTGAAAGTGAACTAATCACTTGTTATTAAAGAACACTGCATATTTTATTTCAGGATGCTGTTCTTGATGTCTTTGACTGCACTCATGGTATATGGCACATGTATACTTTCAGTGTGATAAAGACGTCCAGGCAATACGACATGTCAAGAACACTGTTTGTGCTTGCATTGGAGCTGTGGGTTGTAACAACAGTGCATGCTCAGGACGACAGAGCTGATTGGGTTGATCCCAATGACATGCTCAACTTTGATCTCACGACTGGTGAAATGAGAAAACAGCCAGTAAACGAAGAGGAAAACAAGGTGTGTGATTTGTAAATTAAAATAAACTAAAATTTATTATTCGGTTTGATTTTTATGCTCTTGCTTCTGTATTGATGTTGATTTTCTTTGCCATGTCAAAAAACATGTGACTGCAGTTTTTAGTCACCTGTCCACGCAACAGTTACATCCAGATAATGAAGTTAAAACAGAAACATTTAATTTCCTGTACCACTGTTTCCTCGGTGCAATTAGCAGTCATGTTACTGTGTCGTTATAGGTATCAGAAACAACAAGATAACAACAAATATCCATTTCAGTCACCAGGTGGCGTGCCTGTCCATGATGACCTCAAACCGGAGCCAGGAAGTCAACCAGTGAACAAGCCAGATGCAGCAGTGACGTCTGACAACAGGTCATGTGACTGTTCCAATCATACCATACAGCTGCAAGCATGTAGGCAGCGTGTCAAGGAGCTAGAGTCTCTACAGAAGCAGACGCGTCCATGTAAACCTGCAGATGAAGTGTCGGAAGTACAGTTCTTCAAACAATATGTCCTTTCACTGCTCAAAAAGTTTGACGAACTTGGTGTGCTAGTAAGTTGACACAGTGTATGAATTAACTTCAGTTATGGAATGTGTGTTAACTTATTCCTAACTGCGAGTTAGCTCAATTTTGATTGTTTAGAGTGAAGTGTAAAATACAATTTTTGCACAGTAACCAGACACAATGTGGAATGAGTAACATTAACCAGTCTTTCAATTTCAAATGAACCTGACAGTTACAAACCCTAATCCTGTTCATAATCACAATTTCACTAACTTTGTTAAGAGCTCTTAAACCAATTTTGCACTTTGAAATAAATTCTCATCCTTAACAATGCTCTTCAATACATGAAAACTGTCAACACCATGAAGCACCAGCGGAACATTGTTGCCGGTGTGTCATGGAAATCATGTCCTCAGTAATATGGCAATGGAAATTTACGTTTTGAAAATATAATTTAACTTAACAACATACTTTGTTTAAAGATGAGTTTTCCTTAAGAGCTCTCTATCTTAGTGAAACGGTCCCCTGGCAGATGTACCAGCCAGTTTTGCCTAACACATTGACTAAACCTTCACTGCATTTGAATTGATAACACAAAGGTATACTTGCTTTTCCAGCCACACTCTTCTGTTTGACTCGTACGAAGCGGATATCCAGATATCTCCGTCAGATATTGAGATCTTGAGAAAGTTTGGAAGTGGAGCTCCACATAGCATACAGGATGCCCACACTGTCCTTGTTGCCATGGTTACAAGGATCCGTCTCCAGGATGCCCTGCAGGTCAACTACAGGTCACCGTTCTGGTCACTGTATACCCTCACTGCAGACAACCTACCGTTTATTATCCAGGTAATTATAGTGTGCTTATAAATACATTCAGAAAAATATGGCGTTCGCAGTAAAACTCTTAAAATAAAATGGTACATTTATTCATTTTATTTGAGTTACTTATTTAAAATACAACTTTTTATTACTATTGTAATTGATTCATATCTACATTTATTTTACATGGCAACAGACTGACACTTGAGAGATGAATTTCATCCAAAGGGTTAATTAGGTATTATTGTATTGTATATGGCCGTGGAGACAGTTGTGTAGACACTAGTCCTGGCGTGTGTTCAGGTGTGATTTCGAGTAGAGGGTCTGCCAGGGTTAGTTGCGCCTAATAGACTCACTTGAACTTTTAAAGTCTAACTTAAAAACACATCTTTTTAAGGCCGCACTTGTAAACTACTTGTAGGGTATTTTATAATGAATTTATTTAACTGTAATTATAGTTTTGCAATTTTTTACTTACTTTATTATTAAGTTATTAATATATTTTATTATTTATTATTTTATCTATTTATTGCTGATAAGTTTAACTTACTAACTAGGATTTTTATAAACTTTATTTAATTATCTATTTATTATCATTTAACATTTCGTCTTTGCATGCAGGTTTAAACTGATTATGAATATTTTAAATATGTATGTGTTACAATGTATTTTATGCGCCTCTGAGCGGAAATCTTTCCGGATGCTTTACAAATAAAAATTATTATTATTAGGACAAATAGCATTGGCTGGCAGGGGTGACTGGTCCTGATGTGTGTGTGTTTCAGGTGTGTTGCCTCGTGGTCTTACTACAGACGATGGTCCTCCTACAGAGGAGACTACATCTGTCCTGGGGGGTGCTGCTAATGCTAGCTCTCCTCTTTTTCTTCGCACTTAGTGTGGCCTGGACTTGGTGGCACATGTACAAGGTACGCAAGGCTCATTATCAGGGACGGGTCCAAATACACATTTTGGGATCAAATACAAATACAACTCAGCCAAATCAAATACAAATACATTACTTTTCTAGATTTCAATTCAAATAAAAAAATTCAATTCAACTACACTGCCATTTTTTTATTCAAATACGATTCAAATACATTGCCATTTTTGAAATTTGATTCTAATACGATTCAAATATGTGTACCGTGTTTTCATTATAGTTCAAGTGTATCACAGTGGGTGGAATTTTGTCTTTGGCTTGATTGTCGACTAATTGCAAAGCAGGTTTACTAGACTGTCCTTATCTGTACTACTGTACCAACTAGTGGGTAGCTCTTCCCCTGCACTGGAGGAAACCTGGGTTCTTTTGTCATAGCCCAGGATGTTTACACAGCAGGTGACAGCAGGATTCTTTGAAGCACCTTCCCAGTGAATACCTGCCTTTATGGTTATAGATAAGCTTCACTGGCTTCCCATTCATTCATTGATGCTAGCATTTGACCAGCTTGAATGTAGGCCAATTTTCTTAATGCTGCCTGCCCACAGTTGACTACAGGCGTGAAAAACATTTTTTTATGTGCATTTGATTGTATTTGCAAATCCTTTTCAAAAACAGATCAAATACAAATACGCACCCTTTTGTGATTTTCAGTTCAAATACAAATACCAAAAAATTTGGTATATAAATACATATTTGAACCCAACCCGGCTCATCATCATTTAACAAAATTTAACAAGATTTCCACCTCCATTCAACTCTAGATGGCAGGTGGACTAGGAAGCCATTTGGCTTATCGAGAGTCCAACCTATCTATCTAAATATACCCCGCCCATCTTAAGTATATGTCGATTTAATTTTTATATATATTAACACTACTAGCACCTACACAATCAGCTGATAATCTGTTCCATTCGTTTACTGTTCTGTGTGAAAATGAAAATGTTCTAATATCTAGTCTACACTGCTACATCATCGGCATCACCATCGTCGTCGTTCATTTAAAGGCAATGTTTCCAGATTCTGCTTGGTTTGCCTTTCCTGAAATTGCCTTCTTCTGTTGGACACAGTCCAGTACATTCTGTGGGTGCGACATCCGACTCAAGTTTGTAGACCCAGAGTTCTGCCAGGTCTTCCGTGGCCTGCCAATGAGAGCTGTCCACTTTACCATAAACTTTGTACACACCTTCAGCCAGGCCGCTTTGTCCAATCACTACTGACCCAACCCACTTCTTACATGACCATTACGACCTTCTCCCCTCTGGAAGGAGGTACAGAATGCTAACTGTAAAAACCCAGCGAGCCCTTAAATCCTTCATTCCATGCTCCATCAAGTATCGGAATCATCCACAATAAAATAATCGTTCACCTATCACAGTCTCTACCGCTGCCAATGCAATGTTGTTTTATCATCTTTATTAATTAATTTATTTATCTTATTATAATATTGTCATGTTGTTTTAGCATATTTATTTATTACAATATATATATATATATATATATATATATATTGGAATAAATAAATATGCTAAAACAATATGACAATAATATAATAAGATAAATATATATATATATATATATATATATATATATATATATATATTAGCTACCGTTTACATATTTACATGCTTGATTTTACTGTATACATGCATTACTGTGTGACTTAAATATTGTGTTTTTATGCAACCTCCAAAGTGCAAAATGTATTTCCACTCTATGATAGGACAATAAAGTTATTATTATTATTACTGCACTGGGCTGTCTGTCACTGAGTGGTGTGCCACAGGTCCATGGCATCTCCTCATCTTAACCCTTTCCATCCTCATGTTCCCATACAGTAATAATATTGCTACTTTATGTAGTGGTTTACGTTATATGATTAGTGATAAATCTATTGCCTTTTTCTGTGTCTCACCCGTTGAGCTGTTCTTTACCATAATGTTAACTTTCGGCTCTTTTTCTTCTGTTTGATATTCAGGCACTGGCTGCTAAAAATAAATAAATTTTTGCTTAAATTTGCTACACGGGTGTGCTCGTTCGATGATTCCAGATAATTTTAGGACACTTCTTTTTCGATGTGGAATGATGGCATGAACACACTGGGCAGCTAGGCAACTTTCTAATCATGATTATGATTTAGAAACTGTTTTAATTATGAATTTATTTGTGTTTGCATTTATTTTTTATTTAGCTATTTTTATTATGCACTGCACACACGTTAAGCGTCATGGGATAATACGGTTTAATTTTCTGAGTTTTACTTTGACAAGTAAGCACCCCTGAATCTACTTTGTAGAGAAATAAAATTGATTGATTGATGTTGTATTGTATTGATATTGTATTATGCTGTATTGTATATTAAATATATTATATACTCAATGGTCCAGGTCCATTTTATTGGAAAATTTAGTTAATTAGTAAGTTACTTACTAATCCAGTTAGATACCCCAAGTTGTCTGTGTGATAGGTTGCGCTGGCAAACAGACACGCAGTACTGGACAAGGAGAAGCCGGCAGAGTGCAGAGAGGGAGCCACTGTGACCTTCTGGCAGATGTTTCGCTCCGCGTTCACAATCACTACAGACCCATGTGCTGCATATTATGAGAAACTTCTCGTTGACCCAATGTGGGAGGTATCTCCGACACAGGTTAGTGTCGGAAGGTCAGGTGGTGCAGCAGGTAGCAGTGTTAAGATTACATGCATGTGTAGGAGTGTTTCTTAGAACTCTTGTTTATTGGAGGTAAGATTAAAAGCTTCCTCTTAGCTTGGGCATATATATATATTCATATATATTCATATATATATATATATATTATATGTAGGGCACCATTGGAGTAACATTGTCCCCCAAAATTGCTAAATATAGCACTCTGTGCACTCAAATCAAGTCAACATACTCTAGCAAAAAGTAATCTTATATTAAAAATATGCAAACATATCTTTAATTGTTCAAAAGTATGTTCCGTGGCACTATTCTGCAAATGCAAACAATGGAGTTTGCCACGTATGAAGACCACTAATTAAAAAATACATATATTCCCAAATAATATTCAAGCAGGCGTGTTGACAGTTGACACTCTAAACTAAAACCTTTGAAATAAACCCTGATCCTGCATCTTTCTCATATGAGAAACTTGATGCAAGAGTCACTATGGAAACTGTGTAGCACCTGACAAAATCAGACACGTTTGTATTGATCGGAACTGATTTTATATTATAGATTTAATTGACGATTACTAACTGATATTAGAGATTGTGTCCGTATCTTGCAGGCGATTGCAAAGACGATCACAAAGTTCTTCTTGGAGCCCCTGGAGCACATTGCCCTTGCCGTGAACAAGTTCCTGAGGGCGATTCTCATTGGCCTCCCTGTCACCATTGCTCCTGTGGTTCTTGGCTTTGTCATGGTTGTCTGTCTCTTCCTCCTCATGATGTGTTGTGGCTATCGCGTTCGAATCTGGCCCTTTGTCTACTTCGAGCCAACGCCTCGACCAGCGATGTCTGTCTCCAGCGACCAGGAACGTCTCCAACAACAACGTATTGAGGACCTCACTCAACAGGTGTGTTGCCATTTTGCTTGTAAATGCTGTCGCTATGGTTACTGTGACAACAACACGGGAATTTTCAGTTTGATTTTTCCGCAGTTATGGTATTAGTTAAGGGTGAGTTCTGATTTTGTTAATGCAGGTTACCCGGCAGAGAATATAGGAATATTTTTCATTTCCTGTCTGTGGTACGACTTGTGAACTCGTTGTAATGAGTGTTTCTATGTTGTGTTTTATATTTATTTACATATTCTATTTAACTATTAAAAATTATATACACACACACACACACACACACACACACTTCAACCTTCCCGATATCAACTGGAGTAAACAGCAAATCACTAACAACAGAACAGCCAGCAAACACAATAAACTTCTTGAAATCATTAATGAATTTGGCCTGCAAAACATGATGAACAATCCCACACGAATTGACTCTGGCAATATCCTTGACTCACCTCAAACCCATCAATAATCGTAAATACTCACACCACCCCTGGAATGAGTGACCATGAAGCTGTGACCTTTAATGTAAACCTAAACCCTGTCCGTAACAGAAAACCACCACACAAAATCTTCCAATATAAATCTGCAAACTGGGATAAACTCAAGGATGATATAAATCAACTAACATCAACATACTTCCACAGGAACCCAAACTCAAGAGACATAAATGAAAATTGGAACTTCTTCAGGAATAATCTTACTTCGTTAGTTGACCGCAATATTCCTAGCCGAAACACCAAAGCCAAAGCGCACCTCCCCTGGATTACACGTGAAATAATAAGAATGCAAAGAAAACGCAACAAAAGCCACAAAAAAGCAAAACAAACTGGACGAAACAGTGACTGGGAAAAGTTTAGGCAACTCCGAAGACAAGCCAGCAAAGCTGCAGCCAAATCCTACTCAGACTACCTAAACAACCACATTGGAGAAAGTCTAAAAACAAACCCAAAACAATTCTGGTCATTCATGAAAGTAAACAAACGTGAATGCATTGGCATCCCTACTTTGCAAACAAATGGCCAAATAATCACAAATGATCGCGACAAGGCAAATACCCTTAACAACCATTTCAGCTCCGTATTCACCCAAGAAATCTACCCTATCCCCAAACTATCTCCATCCGTCTACTCCGATATCCCCTTCCTCGAAATTGGGATAGACGGAGTAGTCAAGCAACTGAAAAATATAAATCAAAATAAAGCTACAGGCCCAGATGAATTACCTGCTAGGGTCCTCAAAGAGGCTGCAGCAGAAATAACCCCAATTATCACACACATTTTTCAGCAGTCATACAACACTTCTAAACTTCCAGATGACTGGCTCCAGGCACTAGTAACACCAATACACAAAAAGAGCCTCAAATCAGACCCTGCCAATTACAGACCCATTTCATTAACATGCATCCTCTGCAAAGTGATGGAGCACATTATCCTTAGCAACATGTGGAAACACTTACACAAACACAACATCCTCCTCCACTTTCAACATGGTTTCCAGTCAGGGCTGTCTTGTGAGTCCCAACTCATCGAGACAGTCCATGACTGGATAACAGCTATGGATAACAAGTCACAGATAGATGCCATCCTGCTTGATTTCGCCAAAGCCTTTGACAAAGTCCCTCATAAACGCCTCCTATCAAAATTAGCCTTCTATGGAATAACTGGAAACACAAAAAACTGGATAAAATCATTTCTTTCACACCGAAAACAGAGAGTTTCAGTCAACGGCGCCCTGTCGGATAATACATGTGTTACATCTGGAGTACCACAGGGCTCAGTCCTAGGACCAGTTCTTTTTCTGCTATACATAAATGACATAAACAACAACATTCAATCTCCAATACGGCTCTTTGCTGATGACAGCATCATCTATCGCATAATCAAATCTGAAACAGATAACAACATCCTCCAATCTGACCTGATCCAACTACAAACATGGTCCAACAAATGGCAAATGGAGTTTAACATCCCCAAATGTGTGCACCTCCCAATAACAAACAAAACCAAACCCAGACTACATTCGTATTCCCTTTGTGGTGTGCCACTCTCCACAGTCTCCAGCCACCCATATCTTGGAATAAAATTAGATACTAAACTAACCTGGGCGAATCACATCACTGACATAGCTTCCAAATCATCAAAAGTTTTAGGTATGATCAAACGAACCCTCGGACCATGCAAACCTAATGTAAAAGAAACGGCCTATAACATGCTAGTCCGACCAAAACTTGAATATGCCTCTCCTATATGGAATCCACACACCACTACCCAAATTAAACATCTTGAAAAGGTACAGCACTGTGCAGCCAGATTTGTCAAAAACTACCATCGACGCCAAACAGCCACAACAGACCTAATAGCCACCCTTGGATGGCCCACTCTTGAGCGACGCAGGATTATCAAACAAGCAATGACATTTTACAAAATTTTAAACAACATAATCAACATCACACCACCACCGGGCCTACTAAAACCATCAAAAAACCGTGGCCATTACATCGCCACCAGGTGCCGCATCAACACTGCAGTGTTCTCCTTTTACCCCCGTGCAATTCGCATCTGGAACATGATCCCACCACACATTACTGCAATAGAAAATCCCATAGCTTTTCAAGCAGCAATAATGAACCTCCCCTTCCCAACACCCAATCACCTAAATTGCCTGTAAAACAAACAAACAAGTTATAACAAACAAACAAACAAACATACATACAACCAAACGCATGCGCACAAGAAGCACTACAAACTCCTGCGTTAGCCCAAGTTTGGACTGTTTGGAGTAAACAACCTGAGACCTGAGACACACACACACTCGTACAGTACAGCCAGAAAGTAACTGGTACAGTCACTTTGAAATAGATTTTTGTACATTACTGTCTACCTATCAATAAACAGCACTCCCTATTGTCAATCAAATTTATTGTTTTGCTCTCTAGAGGATTACTAATGTAATGTATATACTAATGTATATACACAACGTTAAATTTGATTGACAATTAGTAGTGCTGTAGCCTAACAAATAGACAATAATGTACAAAAAGGAATTGTACCAGTTACTTTCTGGCAGTACTGTATATATATATATATATATATATATATATATATATATTATATATATATACAGTGTATATATATAATGTATATATATATATAGTGTATATATATAGTGTATATATATATATAATATATATAAACTATATATATATACACTATATATATATACATTATATATATACACTGTATATATATATATAATATGTATATATATATATATATATATAATATCACTATATATAGCCATGCTGAGATCTATGATTCATAACTTTAGCTGCTAATGGAGGTTCCAGATCCGTTCCAATTTACATACATTAGCAGTAGTAATAGCTGCCGCAATTGTAATGTTTTGTTTGTCCTAAAACACAGAGGCAGTTATGTAGAGTTGTTTACATTTAACGGACAAATCGAGTCATCAAGAATCCTGCAATGTCAAGATACTGTGGTGGTGACAACAGCGCCCTTGGTGTGTTGATCCATGGCAGGCCGTAAGTCAAGATACTGTGGTGGTGACAACAGCGCCCTTGGTGTGTTGACCCATGGCAGGCCGTAAGTCAAGATACTGTGGTGGTGACAACAGCGCCCTTGGTGTGTTGATCCATGGCAGGACGTAAGTCAAGATACTGTGGTGGTGACAACAGCGCCCTTGGTGTGTTGATCCATGGCAGGACGTAAGTCAAGATACTGTGGTGGTGACAACAGCGCCCTTGGTGTGTTGATCCATGGCAGGCCGTAAGTCAAGATACTGTGGTGGTGACAACAGCGCCCTTGGTGTGTTGATCCATGGCAGGCCGTAAGTCAAGATACTGTGGTGGTGACAACAGCGCCCTTGGTGTGTTGATCCATGGCAGGACGTAAGTCAAGATACTGTGGTGGTGACAACAGCGCCCTTGGTGTGTTGATCCATGGCAGGCCGTAAGTCAAGATACTGTGGTGGTGACAACAGCGCCCTTGGTGTGTTGACCCATGGCAGGCCGTAAGTCAAGATACTGTGGTGGTGACAACAGCGCCCTTGGTGTGTTGATCCATGGCAGGACGTAAGTCAAGATACTGTGGTGGTGACAACAGCGCCCTTGGTGTGTTGATCCATGGCAGGACGTAAGTCAAGATACTGTGGTGGTGACAACAGCGCCCTTGGTGTGTTGATCCATGGCAGGCCGTAAGTCAAGATACTGTGGTGGTGACAACAGCGCCCTTGGTGTGTTGATCCATGGCAGGCCGTAAGTCAAGATACTGTGGTGGTGACAACAGCGCCCTTGGTGTGTTGATCCATGGCAGGACGTAAGTCAAGATACTGTGGTGGTGACAACAGCGCCCTTGGTGTGTTGATCCATGGCAGGCCGTAAGTCAAGATACTGTGGTGGTGACAACAGCGCCCTTGGTGTGTTGATCCATGGCAGGCCGTAAGTCAAGATACTGTGGTGGTGACAACAGCGCCCTTGGTGTGTTGATCCATGGCAGGACGTAAGTCAAGATACTGTGGTGGTGACAACAGCGCCCTTGGTGTGTTGATCCATGGCAGGCCGTAAGTCAAGATACTGTGGTGGTGACAACAGCGCCCTTGGTGTGTTGATCCATGGCAGGCCGTAAGTCAAGATACTGTGGTGGTGACAACAGCGCCCTTGGTGTGTTGATCCATGGCAGGACGTAAGTCAAGATACTGTGGTGGTGACAACAGCGCCCTTGGTGTGTTGATCCATGGCAGGACGTAAGTCAAGATACTGTGGTGGTGACAACAGCGCCCTTGGTGTGTTGATCCATGGCAGGACGTAAGTCAAGATACTGTGGTGGTGACAACAGCGCCCTTGGTGTGTTGATCCATGGCAGGACGTAAGTCAAGATACTGTGGTGGTGACAACAGCGCCCTTGGTGTGTTGATCCATGTCAAGATACTGTGGTGGTGACAACAGCGCCCTTGGTGTGTTGATCCATGGCAGGACGTAAGTCAAGATACTGTGGTGGTGACAACAGCGCCCTTGGTGTGTTGATCCATGGCAGGACGTAAGTCAAGATACTGTGGTGGTGACAACAGCGCCCTTGGTGTGTTGATCCATGGCAGGCCGTAAGTCAAGATACTGTGGTGGTGACAACAGCGCCCTTGGTGTGTTGATCCATGGCAGGCCGTAAGTCAAGATACTGTGGTGGTGACAACAGCGCCCTTGGTGTGTTGACCCATGGCAGGCCGTAAGTCAAGATACTGTGGTGGTGACAACAGCGCCCTTGGTGTGTTGATCCATGGCAGGACGTAAGTCAAGATACTGTGGTGGTGACAACAGCGCCCTTGGTGTGTTGATCCATGGCAGGACGTAAGTCAAGATACTGTGGTGGTGACAACAGCGCCCTTGGTGTGTTGATCCATGGCAGGACGTAAGTCAAGATACTGTGGTGGTGACAACAGCGCCCTTGGTGTGTTGATCCATGGCAGGACGTAAGTCAAGATACTGTGGTGGTGACAACAGCGCCCTTGGTGTGTTGATCCATGGCAGGACGTAAGTCAAGATACTGTGGTGGTGACAATAGCGCCCTTGGTGTGTTGATCCATGGCAGGACGTAAGTCAAGATACTGTGGTGGTGACAACAGCGCCCTTGGTGTGTTGATCCATGTCAAGATACTGTGGTGGTGACAACAGCGCCCTTGGTGTGTTGATCCATGTCAAGATACTGTGGTGGTGACAACAGCGCCCTTGGTGTGTTGATCCATGTCAAGATACTGTGGTGGTGACAACAGCGCCCTTGGTGTGTTGATCCATGTCAAGATACTGTGGTGGTGACAACAGCGCCCTTGGTGTGTTGATCCATGTCAAGATACTGTGGTGGTGACAACAGCGCCCTTGGTGTGTTGATCCATGTCAAGATACTGTGGTGGTGACAACAGCGCCCTTGGTGTGTTGATCCATGGCAGGACGTAAGTCAAGATACTGTGGTGGTGACAACAGCGCCCTTGGTGTGTTGATCCATGGCAGGACGTAAGCTAATACTGTGTACATTACTTGTCTCTACAGGTGCAGCAGCTGGCCATCCAGAAGTCAGAAGCCTCAACCTCCCAGCTGGCACAAGGCCTCGGCTCAGCAGACCCTGCCTGCCCTATACAGGGACCACCGGTGAATATAACATTTGTGACGACGAGGAAATCATGTCAGTCCCAGCCGCGATCCAGACGCACACAGATCCGGAGTCTACAGGCTGACAACAGAGAAGATCACTCACTCGATGTCATCTCTATGGATCAGTCTGAGGACACTCTGGCTGGTGGTGACGCTGGGAGTAATGTCACAGTGGAGAAGTGCACACACTTGGACGATGAGAGTGACTTCGAAGTCATCCATGATGACAGTGGTACGGAGGCTGAGGATGTGGAGACGCTGCATCATCAGGACAGTGACAGTGAATATGACTCAGGTAGAGACATTGCTGATCACCCAGATGATACGCATTGACGGATGGGCTGATGTGTAAAGTGTGTTGCTAAACTGTAAGTATATAATATAAAAGCAGGCACGTTTCTTGAAAGTAACTGAAATGCCAAAGATCTGCTTGGATATATGCCATTTTCAGACAATAAGGCACAGTGTATGTCATGTAAAGGCACAACATTTCAGATAGATAGGACATCCATGAAATTCACGTTTTGTGAAGTTACTAGTGGTGGAATTGACACGCTAAACATTTTAATTTATTTGGAATACATCAGATTGGATAGTTATATTTCAAATAATATGCAGTATGCCTTTCAGTTCATGACAGACAAAAATACCTTTTCAAGATAATCATTCCAAATCGTATAATTCTAACCAGTAGTACATTGTTTGTTGTTTCTAGAAATGAAAAAATACTTTCATGTATATAAAGAGCAGCATTTGTCCATAGTTTGGGTCTCTGTGGAGCACAAAGTACTCCTTTTTTCTCCAAAAATGCATTTTATTAAAAATGGACCATTCGTCCACCTACCCATCCACCCACATTTATTTATTGAATTTGTTTTATTTACAAGGCCCACAGTGACAGTGACCCGTGATTCACACTGTAGTAGCCTGACATGTGAACTGTGCCATGTTGGTTTACAATAACTTATGAGTGCCAGTTTTGCAAGTAAGTGCATCTCCTAGATGTCATTGTCCACTTACTTCTCTCCACAGTTATCGCCTGCCGGGGGCTTCTGATATGCCAGTGGGTTTATTTCACAAACACACATATTCAGAGTTATTTACATGTTCTTGCTATGCTTGGCTTTTTTCTGGACGACGTTTCTTTCATCTGTCAGGGGTGACCAGTCGCCAGACAGTGCCAGTTTAGTTTATGTAACCAAGAGGTGAAGTAATGAACAAACATTCACATTGTATATAATATTGGTAAAATGGTACTGCTGCTATATTTGTGACTGACATATGCACTGTATGATACTCAAGAATGTAAATGGTTTGTTATCTGTAGGCTGCAAATAAACTATGTGGTAATGTCTCACAGTGATTACAAAAGCATACATTTTATAGTGTCCGGTAACTGTGAATATATCCACAATTACTTCATCCATATATGACTATACAGAGCCATCAAGTATTGCAAAATGTTGATGAAATGTTCTGCTATATAAATATGATTATAATCAGTATTTATTTTTGCAGTGGCCAAGACAACTTTTGAAATTCTATCTTTATTTTGGGCTTCAGATTCCACATTCTGTATCTATTACGATATTTCCCACTTAGTAAGGCAGGGAAAACTGAGATGCGTCATAATTTATTGATGTTTTATTTGAAAAGTAATGCTATGTTGCACAGGACATTGATTAATCCAAAAACCTAACCCAAACCTAGTTCAGAATTAACCAGACAAAGACCAACCCCCAAACAACTCACTTCATCAGACACTGCCCTACTTCCGTGTTTGCACCATTAGTGTGTGTGCAGCTTACACTACTTTGTAATCCATAAACATTACTTATACATGTTTAAACCATTTTGGTTATTTACTGTAACCAACATTTTGAGAGGTGCGGGTAATGTAGTAGTTAGCACATCCATCTGGCATGCCAGTGGCCCGGTTTCAATACCGGGTCAGGGCAAGCACGGTATATTTGGTGTAAATATCAGGCTCTCTACATTGGGGACTTGTGAATTGGAGAATCACATTAATGTTGGTCCTGTGCCAGTTTGCGACGTAAAAGAGCCACTGAGGACAACAAGCACCCTGGCAGTGACCACACTCAGTGCCAGCATAGAAAGATCGGCTTGGTGAAAATGTTCTGAAAAAGACAGACTAGTTCAATGAGACCTTATAAGATCATAACGTTGTAACCACAAAATATACAGACTACCCCTAGGTAGTCAGTTAATGGAACCCTGCTGAGTGCTGGAAACAACTAAACAGAAATAGAATAAAACGATTATTTAACCTTTGTTGATTCTATTTTCACTAGTTATAATCACAAACACGCAGTGATACTCAAATCAGTAGATGTGGTTCAGAAATATGTCATCATATTTTTATATGCCTAAAAATGCCTTTCAGTGCAAAATGCAAGGTATCAATTTTACATATTTTTTGAAAATTACAATTTCATGTTCCATCCTCAGCAGTTTAAACAGAATCTTCATGTGATGTTGGGAACTGTTTGGAATAAAAATCAAGGAGTGATAGCAAAACCTGAAACCGTTTTGCAAAAGGTGATATAACATTACATTTCTGTCAAAACAAACTAAACCTGGCCTAGAAGACAAGCAAGTAAATATCATCATTCGGGTGAAACTTCACAAATTATATCTATTGCATTCTGTCTGGAAACCCTTTGTAAAATTTCACTAATATCACTCGAAATGCGTCAACATAAGCATTAAGGAAGCATACAATATAACTCTCATTTAATACTCAGAATTTAATGTTCTTGTTTGCATGATTACACATATAGCATGATATAGGTGTTACGACATACAGCACATGAAAATATATTAACGATTCACACAAATGCGGTCCTCCTTCCGCCTAACGTCTTTTGTCACACTTCTTTGTAGTCTGTCAACATTTCACTGGTCTAATATCACACTGTCATTAGTGCTGGAATCATGTAATTTGTCCCACGAAAAACAAGGTCATAATAGCATTTTCAAATTTCCGATATTTTCGAAACATTTCAAGCTAATTAAAAATTTCCTTTTTGTCGATTCTGGTATAAGTGCATCATTAAACCAGAATGAACAAAAACAGGATTTTACTGAACATGTCTGAAGTTTGAAAATGTCACGACCTGGTGTTTGACATGGGACGAACTGGTCCATAATTTTTATCATCACCATTAGAATTAATGGTGTGTATATCTTGAGACCTCTTCAGATATGAACATTTCTCGAAATGTGTACACCTTTACTGTTGCCAATTTTCTTCAATTTATACGAAGTTTGATTCCATTAAAACATCACAATTACTGGAATGACGAAAGAGCAGACATAATTTTTGTAACATCAGAATCTATGCTACAACCACTGAAACCTAATTTTGATAAATTGGGACTCTTTGTGTCATTATCATGTACTATTCAGCTACAAGACTAACATAGCTTGAAAAATCACACATTTCAAGTACATTAACCTAACTGCAATAACATAAATTTAACAACTCTGAATTAAAATCTGAAATAAAAAACAAAGCACAAGACAATCTTGTAATAATGACTTTAAATAATTGATAAAAATTGCATGCTTAAAAATGTCACGAGAGCTTTTGTTATAAAAACAAAAAACCTCATCACAGCCTATACTAGTGGTAGCCACTTGAACGTAAGCCTCTTCTACGAGGAAACCATCACCGGAAGTACTGTGCCATGGACTTGCTTAAAATGTTTACTAGATGTTAAACACCATTGCCAACTCCCTAAGGGCTTTATTTTTTGAAGTCATTGGCTGTTAATATTACTTTGAAGTCATTGGCTCTTAATATCACTGGAAATATTACCTCAACATGTTTCCATTTCCATTAAAGAAAAACACCAGTTATGTTCACTTAAATGTACGATGATCAGGGCCAGTTATGGTAGTCTAATATTTTGTGCTGCTACCTATTGGTCGTGACAGATATAATGAATACTCAATTTGGCCTTACACAACTGATATCTGCATTACAGACCCATGCTAGTGTCCCCTGGTGACTGTGTCACGTTGCATTACCTAATGCCTACAACACCAGTGGCAGTAATCTAAGACATATTTCCAATACTGCAGGACAATTCTGTGCCCCAGAGTTAGCCTGGTGATAATTATAAACACAAAGATCTATGAATTGCTCACAACTGCACTGAAGGCAAAATAATCTATTTGTGAATAAAATTGTTTACAATCTGAGTACTTTTATATTATTCTCGAGCTAAAAAATAAATAGCAAACAATGTTTCGGGTATATTAGATGCAATATGGCTGGCAATACACCAACATATCTGTTGTAGTCTGAGAAAAAACATTAAGTTAATCTTAAGAAAGTTCCAGTTAATCTTAAGAATGCTATATCGATTAATATAATATAAAAAACATAAGAAATCTATTAAATTTTGAAATTAAAATAATTGTATTCCAGGTATGGTGTATGGCTGCCTATTGCACAGGACAGATCTGTTGTTGTGACAGGTCAGTTGTTAGCATTCATGTCTTCCGAGTACATGTGAACCGCGTCGATGAATGCTTTGAGAGGTCAGTTGTTAGCATTAATGTCTTCCGAGTACATGTGAACCGCGTCGATGAATGCTTTGAGATGATCCGGATCCATGTCGGGATACATGCCATGGCCCAGGTTGGCAATGTAGCGCTGAGTGCCAAACTTCTGCAGCATGTCCTTCACGTATCGCCCAATGTCATCCTGATTATACAGCGAAGACAAAAGTTTAAATTATTTTAATTTGTAATAATAACAAATGGAGTTGCAGAATGCCATAAATCTACACACAAAATACACCGACACATAAAGAATAAAACTAGCTACATAAATTAATGATAATTCAAAATAGTAAAGGCTTAATGCACAGGCAAATACAATATTAAGGAATCAAAAACATTGTGACATAATGTATGTACAACAAGACATAATAAGATTAAAATTACAGATCACAGACTAAACAAAACACGGAATGCTAATCTGAATTCACTCTGCAAAGAAAATGTGTGCTCATGATAAACTAACAAAGCAGACAGAATGCAGTCATTAACACCAACGTTTAGGTATCCTGAGACAGTTAGCATATGCAGTGTACGCCATAGAACTAATCTGAACTAATGTTTCATTTAGAGTGAACAAGAAGACTATGCGAGGAGACGACATAACTGGAAGACACCTACATTTGAAGCGTACAGAGCACATGGGTCAAGGTTCCCCTGGAGTGTCAGCGATGGTCCAACCATTCTCCTGTGTGAATAACAAAGATTTGTGGATTGCAACACAAAAACTTCAGCTGAACACACCCTAATTACTGACAGAGATAATCCGTCAACTGACAGGTAATTTTGGAATAAATTACACTACACATCTTCAGATGGGGTGACTGATAATAACCTGAAAATTTTGTACCCGAAATCCAAACCAAGGTGAAGGAAACACAAACATCTCCCTCAACTGTCTGTAGGGTTAATAATAGTTAGATAATGGACTTGCCTGGCCCTCTGTGGTTTGATGGTCCAGTCGACACCGACCACCTCATATCCACTCTCTGCCAGCTCCTCCATAGAGTGGTGGGCATCCTTGCCAAATATCACCTGTCACAAAGATCAAATATCACCTGTCACAACTGCTAAATGTCGCCTGTCACAAATGCCAAGTATCACCTGACACAGATGTCAAATATCACCTGTCACAGATGCCAAATATCACCTGTCACAGATGCCAAATATCACCTGTCACAGATGCCAAATATTACATGTCACATATGCCAAATATCACCTGTCATAGATGCCAAATATCACATGACACAAAAGTCAAATTTACCATTGCAAACACGAAATATCGTCTGTCACAGCCATCAAATGCCTATTGTCACATACAGCAAATATCCTGTCATAAACGCCAACCTTCACCTGTCAGGCTGTCCCATACACAGGTGATTAGTGCCGTAAAGGTGTAAATTGTTACACAGTGCGATATCCAGTCCTTAGGATTGCTCAATGCATATTACACTTTACACCCTGGTGGAATTGAACACCATCTCAACGTCTCTGGGAAGCATTCACCCACTGTGCAATTATAATGTGAATGCACTAACTCACCATTGGGACAGGGGTACAGCCCTGGTCTTCCAAGTTCTTCTTCACCCTGGTAGAGATCTGTCTGAGATAGGGCAGGGCAAACTTGCTGAACATGGCTGAGCCCAGGACGCCTGCGTGCGACTCAAATAGTTGGAGCAGCTGTTCCAGAAACAGAAATGATTCTAGTCACCTCAGGTGTCACGAAACAACATTAAAATATATCAGCAAGAATACATCTATGAACTTCGTTATTTTCTAAAACAGATATTGTCTTAAATATAACTATTCTGCTTGTATTTCTACCACCCCAAACATGTTTTCCTTTTGCTGGCTTTGTTTCATAAGCAGTGTTCTAGACCACAGGGAAATAAATTTATTTATTTCTGTGTAAATGCATGCTAAACACTAAAGTATATGTTTTAGATTTATATATAGTAATATCGCTGCATCATGACAAATGATCATGATGTGGTCAGTCAAATTGTGATAAAAGAATGTCTACGGACAACAACAACCCTGGCAGTGACCACCCTCAGTGCCAGCATACAAAGACTGAGTATGCGATAACATTCTGTGCCTGGACAAAACATGTTTTATATCTATGTACACGTAGCAGGGCCTGTACACTTCTGGCCATTTTAAATTCAAGGCTTTTCAAGGCTATTTGAAAAAGAAATTCAAGGCTGTATTAACAACATATTTACTTTTAATTGCAATAAGTTAACAATGTGCAGAGTACACATCCTTCTTGTTATGTTCCAACCTAGTACTATATTCTGCTTTTTCAAGCCAACTGTCTTGAAATTTTACCTTGCCCATCTTTTGGAAAGAACTGCAGTCACACTCAACCAACCTATTTACTTGACTGGGAAAACC
This sequence comes from Ridgeia piscesae, assembly GCA_025642075.2. Taxonomy (NCBI): domain Eukaryota; kingdom Metazoa; phylum Annelida; class Polychaeta; order Sabellida; family Siboglinidae; genus Ridgeia; species Ridgeia piscesae. The sequence continues at coordinate 591,148 of JAODUO010000002.1, forward strand.
TTGGCGCCGACTACGTGGAAATGGTGATTGCTTATTGAGCGCCCGAGTTATTTTTGTGCGTTGTCTCTCCCGACGCTGACAATGGTGTAGCGCTAAGACTTCCGCCCAACAGTCGAGTAAAAAAATATTTTATCGACCACAATAAAATTCAAGACTTTTCAAGGCTACTTTGTAAATTAAAGGATTTCAAAGTCTTGATTTTCCCCAAATAAAATTCATGGCTTTTCAAGACTTTCAAGACTCCGTATGGATCCTGAAGTAGTAAAAATAGTGGAAGTAGAAACGACACATTACCTGGGCTCCAGCCATCACCTGTTGCACCAGGTAATCAACGATGACATCCGTCAGGAGCTGTAGGAGCTGGTGACTCGCCTCAGGGAACACGTACAGCCACCGCTTGGCCTTCGACTGCGTCACAGAGCCCCCGCCTTCAACCATGTACGACATGAGGGTCCACTGAAAGATACCGCCATTCGACATCAGTAAAGGATATGTGCTTACATATGCACTGTCCAGTCCATAGCTCTGTCCAAAGTACCTTACATTTCACTCTCACTAACAGATCTGTTCAACTGAACACCCTGTGTTTGAAGTGGTTATATGAGGATCTGAATACAAGACTGAGTACATTGGAACAATGTAAAGATAAAAAACACAATGTAACTGAAAAATATTAAGGCAAGGATGTCACAAATTCTAATAACATGCTTAATAATTCTAATTGCATAAAAAACAATTCCAGAACTGGATTAGATGGTTCAGATAAAATTAAACTGATTCAGAAGTCTGGTTGCAGCTATTCAAAATGTGCAGACTATTGTGTTATGTATCCATGGCAACAGAATGTGAAGGGGGAGAAACTACCAGATTAAACCTATACAGCACCGAGATTCTCACGAACTTGTTTCCATGCATACTTCATAAAATGTTTTTCTTCATAAAACACTCACCGGTGCACCACTGAAGCCAATGAGAGGACACTTCCCTTCGAGCTTGTGTCGCGTAAGAGTAATGGCGTCCATAACATATTTGAGGTCCTTGCTCGCCACAACATCCTTCTTCAACTTCTCCAGATCACTCGGCTCCGCCAGTGGCTCGGGAAATGATGGTCCCTAAAATAGGAAACGATCTTTTGTTTTGTTTTTAGATGATGCAACAATGTGGATAGTTTCCATAATTTTATTGGGCTGCTCAACAAAAAGGCACTCTGAAAGTGTACGAATACAGAAATTAGGCAAAAGTATTCAATACAGGAATGGTGCAAGCTTTTTTTTAATAGCACTCTACACCTGACCTGTCAATGATGAAATGTCTCAACAGCATTTTCATTTGAGTCAGAACCAGAGGGCCAATATTTTCGGTGGGGACATATCTTTATGCAGAGACCCGTCCACCCATCATTTGGATGGGTAAAACCTGTTTTGGATGGGTAGAAATATGGGTGGACGGGTGGTGGATGGGTAAAGAAAACCTTCAAAAATCATAGATATTGTCAGTTATGCCTTAGAAATGAGTATAAATGGTGCCACATGTGTTTGTAGTCCATTTCAGGTCAAAAAATCACATTTAAAGTTTGTAAACTGGCTTAACAGTTACACGTGTCCATAATATTTATCCTGGATAAAGCCCTCGGTGGGGAGAAGCTGAAAAAAGAATCCCCCCAATATTAAGGGGGCGTGTACCTTGCAGACATGGGGTCAAATACATTGAAATGTACCCGGTATTAAAATACAAATACTCTTGAGGGATTCAAATACAAATACTTTTAAATACAAATGTATTGAAATACACATACATTGGAAAGTATTTCAAATACTTTTTCAAATACTTTTCATGTTCAGGACATATTACTATGTAGGTAAAAGAAAAGCAACTGATATATTGAGACATCTAGTTTATAGGCATAATTAGTGTTTTACTGATATGACAGGCCGACCAGTGCTAGGGTGTATTGTTATTGCTAACTACAGCACAGTGACAACTATCCACAGGGGAAAGGCCAAAATATGTTGTTTGTTATGTTAAGCCGGGAGGTCCATAATAAAATGCCTATGTTGCCCTCAGAAGAGACACTGCCAATGACTGCTAGGATCTTGTGAGGAAGTGTGACAGCTCAACTTCAAAGTCAGCCAGGAAACCAGAATAGTCTGGTGCCAGCTTGGAGCCTGACTAAAGAACAAGGGGCATATTGACATATGGTCACTGTCAGGTGCTAATCAATCCTCTGGCACTGAGCAAAGGAAAGTTGTGTTCAGTGCCAGTGCCATGGGGGACACCTGCTGTTAAGTGTCATCAGTAATTAGCACTGTTGGGTGAAGTTGCAGTGAAGGTAATCAGTTTGGCAGGCATTACATGTGATCTTGAAACAGAAATGTTGATATTGGCAATGTATTTGAAAAAGTATTTTGTAAATATTTAAAAAAAGTCAAATATTTTAGGAAAGTATTTAAATACAAACACAAATACTTTTCATTCCTAAAGGTCAAATACAAATACTTTGGAAAAAGTATTTAAATACTTTCAAATAGAAATTATTTGACCCCCCCACGTTTGGACTACCGTGGGGTGCAATATATAGGAAAATGACGTACCTTTCCAGGAACCATATCGACCTGCATGCCAAGAGCCTGGGGAACCACGAGAATATCCGAAAATATAATCGCAGCATCGAGTGCAAATCTCCTAATGGGCTGGAAAATAAGAGAACCAATCAAATATTCTAAATGTTCATAAGAAGGGGGTCAAGGCAAAATGTGATAGATAATTTTTTGGGGTCAAAACCACACTTTTGTATTTCATCAATAGAGTTTAAACAGAGATTTGTATGGTATTGGAACACATTGAGAATCTGGATTGTTACATGGATATAACTTTTTGACTTTTGTGCTGTCTTATTGTCAAAAAATGCATACTATAATAAAACAAGGTTAATATACAATTGAAAAGTGGATATATGATGTGTGGGGCCACTTGAGATAATAATATATGGGAACGTAAGTTGGGAGCACAACACAAATGGTACCCACCTGCAATGTAACTTCACAAGCAAGTTCAGGAGTCTGGCAAACTTCAAAGAAACTGTGTTCTTTCCTAACCTCTTGGAACTCTGAATTAGAACAGCATGCACATACAACAACAACATAGGTTGAAATAATTGCAGACTATTACTAGTTAGGCATACAGGTGAAACAATAAAGAATACACATTTGTACATATTAAGAAAACACAATTATTCAGCTCATATATCCGTTGCCCCAGAAAAGTTAGATTTTTGCCAGTTTAATAAATCTATAAGATGATTTACATGACAGGCAATGTACTAACGACATGATTCGTAACATTATAAAGGCCTGCATGCTAAAACTGGGTACTGGGTATTATATTAATAATTTCTGGGATGGAGAGAAGGTCATGCCAAGTGCCACAGAGGTGGCAAGTTCTTTCTGTGGAAAGGGTAACCCTGTACACTAACCTATGCACCAGATACTCCTGTGTTCACCTACCTGGAAGATACCTTCCAGCTTGCCTCATCACCCATACTGGAACTTTCTCTGTTGGTTCTCCCTTCGCTGCACGGATTATCAGGTCATTCTTGAGGGGAGGGAACGCCTTCAAAACACAACAAGTATGAAGTCGCTGAGCTCAACACAACGCAATCATGCTATAGAAGACACTACTGGTGTACCAGTTTTCTCAGATTGTGCAGCATTAATTTGTTGACTAGTGGTAATATGTATGTGATACGATATAATATGACGTATATTTGGTTGATATCCTGCATTTTTCAGGATTTTCAAGGAACATCCAATCATATGTTTGGCTGTCTCACAACTATTTGTATATAAGGCAAAAC